>WKFP01015198.1:720698-736722 GCA_011057875.1 Pterocles orientalis | reverse complement strand
CTCATATTCAAGTGGAACCTCCTATGTTCCAGCTTGAACCCATTGCCCCTTGTCCTATCACTGGATGTCACAGAGAAGAGCCTGGCTCCATCCTCCTGACACTCACCCTTCACATATTTATAAACATTGATTAGGTCACCCCTCAGTCTCCTCTTTTCCAAGCTAAAGAGACCCAGCTCCCTCAGCCTTTCATCATAAGGGAGATGCTCCATTCCCTTCATCATCTTGGTGGCTCTGCGCTGGACTCTCTCCAGCAGTTCCCCGTCTCTCTCGAATTGTACTTTCCAGCAGATTTTTCTCTATGTGGAATTCTGGCTTATACATCACTATAAATAGTCAACAATATGGATTTACCAGTACCCTTCAAAGGGGAACTTGCAAGCCTCATTTCACAGTTCATTCCTTTAACAAGGTAGTGTCGGTCCTGCAGAGTATCCTTCAATATCTTCAAGGACTGGTATAACAGCATATAATACGTAACTATCTCTCTACTACATTTGTCTCAAGAGAACTTCAAGTAGAGAGATAGCAACAGTTCATCTGAAATGGGACAGGGTATCGGATAAGATAGGGCAAGGAAAAAAATTTTCCTGGGTTAAGTCTCATCTATACATGCAACCAGCAGCTTTAAACTTATTTTTATAATCACGTACCTGCTTCAAGATTCTAACAGGCTAAATATCAAACTCTAACTAACAACCTCTTAATCATGCCCCAGTATCTCAATGGGATTATACAATGATTTCCATTCAAGCAGTTACCTCAACTTGTCCTAGTTACGCTGAGGCTTCTGAGAAATATTTTTGCCTAAAAATACCTAAAAAGTGTAAATAATTGAAGTCTGTTATAACCAATAAAATTGAACATGTCTTTTGTTTTTATTTCTCACAAAAAACACAGCTGCTTCATTATAAGCCCATGTACCTCTACAGCAGCAATCTGTCCTGTTAATTTTTGGCAGTGCAAAAGGCAGTAAGATGTCAGAGTGAAAAGAACTGATGTAATAAGAGTTATCATTAATACTTTATCTACATCAGATATGTAAACCTCATCCCTTTTCTACTCATTTGCTCCTTCCTGTACACCTGGGTCACATTCCCTTCATTAGAAGAAAAGAAAAATCTAGCTATATGTTCCCATACTGTAGTAATACCAGATACTTGATTGCAATTTTACAGAGAAAGTGAGAATGTACTGAAAGAAGAAACAGAAGTGTAAATCAAATCTGAATGAAAAAAGGGCTAATCTGTTCAAAGCTACGTAAACTCCCCTGTTTTGACTTGGCATACGGGTACATACTTCTCTTCATAGGACAAAAGGTGCTT
Source organism: Pterocles orientalis (assembly GCA_011057875.1). Classification (NCBI taxonomy): domain Eukaryota; kingdom Metazoa; phylum Chordata; class Aves; order Pterocliformes; family Pteroclidae; genus Pterocles; species Pterocles orientalis. The sequence goes on along the minus strand of WKFP01015198.1, from coordinate 735,397 downwards.
CTGCTTAAAGAGAGCAGCATCAATAATTACAACAGCAGTTTAATTTAGTTTTATTCCTGGTTTGTTTTGTTGTGGGTTTTTTTTGATATAAACTAACTTGGCTGAGCAGAACCACATCCTTCTTGCACTGCAGGATGAAAGCTTTAATTTTCAAGCTACAGAAATGTCCCTACTGCAAACCCTAGTCTAAAACGATGTTCCACTTTCAAGTTACAAGGAACCTGAGCTGGCAAATCTTAGCCACTCTCCACTGCACATTCCTGTGTTTCTTTCTGCCCAACACTGACTCTCCAGAATACTACCATGTTGCACCTCCAAAACAAATCTGTATCACGCCAATTGTTAAGCCTTCACATACATTTGAAGGAGAGTCTGAAGCAATGCATCCTTAGAACACAAAGTCTCTTACAAGCATACATAGCTAAGAAAACTAGATGAAAAATCTATATGTCTCTTGATGCAAATTGGTCATGGTATGTATCATGCCTGTAAATCAAATTAGCAAATTTAACAAACAACAGTTGGCAGGAAATGTACAGTACTCCTGCCCCTGGGCTGCTGTCCCATAAAATAAAACAATCATTTATTAAATACATTTAACCTACATGAGATCAATCATAACAGCCTTCCACATGTTCAATCCACTTTTTTAAAAGAGATTGTTTGCTGTTTGGGTATAGAATAAGTACTGTCCATAGAAAATGAACACAAAACTACACAGCCTTGGTATTTTAAGAAACAGAAAAATCACCCACTGAAAACTATTATTTAAAAGCCAGAGCAATCAAAGGACATCTACAGTGCAGGTTACACTTGCTTGTTCTGTCTCCACCTATATTAAAATAGTCACTATTGCCTTGATTCACCAAGTCATTTAAGCATATGTCTAATTTTGAGAACGTGAATAATCCCCTGAAGTCAAATGACTACTCACTCAATTGAAGTTAGACATATGTTTAAGTACCTTGATGAATTGAAGCCTGTAATTGCCTGCAGTTGTTTCTGCCAATTTTTCTGCCAGTAAAAATCCAGAATTTTGCCAGCGAAAATGTGATACCATAATGCTTTTATCACCGCAGAAATTAAATGTATTTTTTCTTTTTTTTTCAAGTTTGTCTCTTCATCCTTCATTCAAGGCAAAGAGTTCGTCAAAGTAGATACAATAAAGAAAAATTACATTTTAAAAGTAAATGTGAGGGTTTGGTTTCTCTTACATGAGTTTACAGAAAATTTTTGCTGAAGTATGAAGTGTAAAACTTGGAAAAGACACAGGAGACTTGCTACTTCAAGTAGCTGATACTGAATTTACTGGGCAGAGTCATGAATTGAAAGAGCATGATGGTGGATGGAATGAGCACAAAAAGAAGCTTCACTTCAGACAAGTTTTCTGAGATAGGAAGCTCTGCAGTGCTTACAAGAATTAGGGTCCTGAGCTTACTGCAGCACCCTGTGAAGTCTACAGGAAGATTTACATCAACTTTTGAAAGGTGGATTGAACTGTTACTTCTCACAAACTATCAGCTTCCCCTTGTTTGGAAGAACCACATACTTGGCAATACCTGCTAGAAGTTATTTTTTTAATGGTTCCTAAAAAATAGGATAAGAAAAAAAGGGAAGGGGAAGGAATATAGAAAAGAACTCTCCCTGTTTATAAACAGAATGAAATCCTGGTAAAGTATGTTCCTTAGATCTATTAAGACCTTTAGAAACATAGTACTAAAAACACAGCAACTCTAAACAATTTATAACATCACAATTCACAGTCTTCCTGCCTGATCTAAGGCTAAGGCAGAAAACGGCTGCTATTCTTTGGCTACAGCTTAAATAATTCGCACAAGAGAGACAATTACCAGTGGCCCAAAGGTGAGAATCAAACATGGTGTGTTATCCCACCTAAGAACTCAGTACTCAAGAATTTGCCAAGAACAGATTTTTCTGGTAGAGCAATATCGTTGGTGATAAAGAACAGAATAGATGAGCTGTCAAAAATGCCCACAAAGAACAAATTAAAAAGCACAAACTCAGAAGAGTTTGAGGGATTCCAGTCCCTTATTTTTTGGAAAACATCCTTAAACATAACCTATGCTAGACTCACACCTGTAAACTACAAAAACACCTACTAGCTAGCCTAGAAATTTCTTCCCTCAGATGAAGTTTTCCATTAAAAGGATTGTAAAGGTTTTTCAGCTCTTCATAACAACTTATTTGGACTCATTTCTTCCTTTTCTCCCTGTGAGTCCTAACATTTCCTTACATAAAGACAAACTAGGTACAGTCAGATTTTTTCACGAGGCTTTTTTAAGCCATAACCATGTTATTGGTTATAACATGTAAAATATACCCAACAAGGTAACTAGTTCTACTTTTGGAATTACACCCAAGGGCTCTGAATAAAATTCATGATTGTGTATAAACCTGCTCCCACTGAGATTATCCACCAAAATAACTATTGGCTTCAAAAATAACAGAAATAGCTACAAAAATCACAGTATGGAGTATTGAAAAAAATTGTTTGAAAGGGAAATAAGGTTAACTTGACCTTATATGAAAAGGAATGACTACCACTTCCTTCAAGTCAGTGTCCCAAGAGCTCATGATCAGCGCTGAAGTCCGAATTCTGAATCACGTGGGTGAAATGGGAACATGCAAGGGGAGTTTTCAGGAATGCGTACTTGCAAAATGAATACAACAGGGGGAAAAAAGGGGGTGGGCGAAACTATCCTGTAGTAGCTCAACCTGCTCCAGGTTAGCTAGCAGAGGTAAATATGTTTTTAATCTAACACAAGTATGACTTCACCAAGCGTACATTTCAAACCGTACTCCGTGCTCCTGAGAATACCCTTCCACTGCAAGTCCTCCGATGTGTAGCTATGTAACACACATCAGGTATTTCTCACTGCAACACACGGTCACTTAATAATTACCGTTTTGGCTTAACATTCTTAAAATATCTTTTAGAATGTTACTGAATAAATCTGTTCCAACTGGATTAAAAAAAATCTACAAAGAAATACCTATAATTTCATTGTTACTATATTAACTCACAGTTTTCCCTTGAGAAAAGAGAATAGGAAACTAACCTGATTTTCCACTTTAAACTATGTTCTCAGAGCAACTTTAGTGTTAAAATTTCTGCTAAGATAATCATTGCTTCCAGTTTTTCCCTGAAGCTATGACCATTCATGACCACAGTTTGTTAGAATGATATACTGAACTTTAAACTTTTAAGAAAATGCCACAAAAATCCAAATAAAGTAAGCATGCACCTGCTCCCATACTTAATTCTTCTCTGTATTTGGTGAGGTTGTCGGGTCCTCTTATTAAATAATAGTCTGAATCACATCCTGGTTTAAAAAAATATTCCACAAATATTTCCTCAAAAATCTCTGGATTTTTATTTCTGAAGTTTTATAACTAAACAGGGTTCAACTCCAGCAATAACTCTACAGATTGTTTCCACCCACACAAAAAAAAACCCCAGCCTCCTTACTGTACAACTTATACTTAACATGTGTAATGCTATTTTCCAACTGAAAACAAAATCAACAGTGCAAAGAAGCGTAGAGTTCATACTAACTCTAGAGAAAATGAAGTCCAATATATCTTGTTCAAACAGTAAGCGAAATCAGAAAAGCTCACAAGGAGCAGGAGGGGAAGTTCAACCTTTAACTGAACTATTACAAATGGCAAAAGTAAATTTAGGGCCTTGAGGGGGTGAGAGAAGAGAACGATGTGAGGGCTGAAATCCTGCAGCATTTTTACAATAGCTTTTTACAATTCATTCATTTCCAGATGACGAAGAGCAACTCTGCAGACAAGGCAAAAGCACCTGAAGAGCAATACAAAGATACACTCTCTACAAATTTGTCATCTTCTCATCTTTTTTTGCTCCCATTACCGAACTTCAGAGAAACAGAACACGCAAAGGAAAAAAAATCAAGTGTTTTAAAACCCCTCATACTAACCTGCCCTACAACCAGAAAGAAAATCATCTTATTTAGAACATGTTTTCCTTTATTCTAAAATATTTTCATAAACACATTGAGTTCCAGAACCTACAATAAGTCCTGTGCACCCCCACATCCACACAAACAGAGCCCCAAAGAAATAATTACTTTTCCTGTTTACGTAAAATAATTATGCAGGATTTCCTGAGAACATGATTTTCAAATTAGGGACAAACCAAACTGAAGAGTCTCTGTTTCCTTTACCACAGGAAATGTAGTGGATTTGGTTTTAAACTCAATTTATATATCATTTAAAAAGCTGGAAGTTCTTATCTGTGACTGAGTTGTGGCAACTTTTGAAAGCTGGGGAAAACAATGCTCTAACAAGTATTTAGCTGTTGAAAATATCTTTTAGAAATGTTAAATTTAATAGCTCTCTAGTGCATGTCTGGGATTTCTTTGTAATCTTCTTGAGCAATGTGTAATATTTTGGCAAAATCCCAAACCCACTCAGTTAGTAGTAGTGGAGAAAAGGAAAGGCTATAAAGTGAATTTGTTGTCTCTCTTTTTTTTATTAGTTTTAGAAATTTGAAACATAAAAGAAATCTTGCTTTACATTAACTTCACCCTGTTGCTGCATTCCAGAAATTTAGTGCAGATTTGCATGTGCTCCATATGTATCTTTCCCTATCTGCCTTACCTGGCCTGAGCAACTCCTGTGCATGTGCTGACCAGCTGTGAAGAAAGAGGCAGGGGGAAGGGAAAAGGGGAAACAACTAAGCTTTGGACTTGGAAAGCAGAGAGATGAATTTCCTGGCTTACCCTGTGGCCCACTTAATGTCTTCAGTCAGGTGACCGAAAGAGGCAAGTAAATTACACAGGAGCAGGCACTGGATGTCAAACAATAGATTAGAGCCACACCATATTCCAATTTCCTTTTCTGATCACTGTAGCCTCAATGCACGAGAGCTACACCCTAGCTGGGCAAATTGTTATGGTTGGTGCTCCACACGCTTCATTTCCAAGAGAACTGAGTATGATGCTGCAGTCCATATATTCCTTCTCATTTTAGAACTTGGTATTCTTAATGTTATTGACTAATTAATCTGAAAAAAAAAATTAATATTGGCCTCAGAATGCTTCCCTTAGTATTTACATGTGACGTAATGTGATACAGCTCAATGCAGTAGGACAACAACTGATAAAATCACAGTAACGTGTAGTTGCATGAAAACGATAAATAATTTGATTTCTTATAAAGTATCTTTTCTACATCCTGAAAAGAGGTTTTTACAATCAATCCACAGTTTTTTAACGCTTAACTAGCATTTGGAGCAAGATATGTTCTGTAAGTGAATGTTCTGCAAGCGAATATCAAGCATTGGCCCCATGGATGCTACAGAATTAAAGAAAAAATGTGTACTTTGATTCTTGGAGTTTATTCTTATTTTTCAGGACACATATTAGGAAAAACAGAAAACTAGAATGATGAAAAACAAATTCTTAACTTCTAGCTCTCAAATTATCACTTTCGGCATCCCTTTCTCTTTAGTACATTTTCCCAATTTTATTTTCTATTGGTGGTTGATATTCATAATGTATGCGCACAGAATTACATTGGAAAAAAATAAATAACCTGTTACAATACAAATTGCTGTTGAGCAGGAAAGCCTAGTCCAAATGGCACACAGACATATTCTTGCCTCCTATTCTTTTTCTGGTTACTTGTCTGAAGGTCACAGCTCTTACCTAGCATTTTCAAAGTCCTAGCACATGCATTGGCAGTGTTCTAATTTCAGATTTGATGCTTCCCAGCTACAGCAGATTTTTAGTTCATCAGCTCAAAAAAGCAGCTGTCTGCAATATGGGTTCATCTATCCTCCTAGTCTTTTCCACTTCAAATATTCTTTAAAAAAAAAATGGTACTAATCGCTCAACAGTAAAAAGCAGCGCTATATTAATTCACATGTGGCAAACACAGCATCTTCCCCGCCTAAACCGAAACTGCCATCATACCATTACTCAATCACCAACTGTTGCCAGTTCCACTGCAGCCACTTTCTTAATGGTTCCGGAGACATTCAGTCTGCGGTATTTCTAATTCTCATTACAACTCTTTTACATATATGTTTTAAGACATTCTTGGAGCGCAACATCAGAACAACAGCTTCAATGGATTTGAACAGCATTTTGAATACAACGGGTATGCGGTTTGCATGTAACGGCCTTTTGGACATGTTAAAAGCCTGCTTATCCACTAGAAGGCATGAGTGGAGAGCCTTCTCCACTCATGAGGTTTATCAGAAATGTTTTTTGTGGTATGGATGTCAAGGGGAGCATCTCTTGCTGGAATTACAGCAGATGGTACAGTAAATTACTACATTGTGCCAAGCCACATACTCAAAATCACCCTGTTCTCCCAAAAATTGTAAGGTTGGCTTAAAAGTCACGAGATGCTCTAAAACAAAAACTATCAGTATATCACTCTTTCAGAATTTTTGGAGCTTCACAAAAAGAAGTCACCTTCCCTTCCAAGTTCTAATGAGTTGATACATTACTCACAAGTCTTGTGAGTCTTATATTACCAAAAAAAATGCCATTTACATCCAGACAGTAAAGTCTCACCAAATCAAGAACAGGGTCTGAAATCAAAGATGCAAAAACCAAATAACTAAGCAGGTTTTTACTAAAATGGATGGCAGAAAAACACAAAGTCTAGCATGCTGCCAAGTCAACTTGGGTGATTATGTGAAGGAGTCAGCTGTCTTCCTTCTTTTTCCACCAAAGCAAATTTTGGAACTCATAATATAGGAAAAAAGGAGCAGAGGGGAATCAGAAGACTGGTAAATGGACACAAAAGACTTTTTTTTTTAATCTCATTATTATGACACATTATTTTCAGGACCTGGTACACTAATATAATGCTAGGCAAGGAGATAATATTTAAATATCAGAACCTGGTTTCCACAAAATTCTATTTCATAGTAAACATGCTGCCTATCCACTGTCTCATTGCTTAAATTAATCACATTATTGATTAGCATTTCACATAAAACCCGGAACTGGCACATTCCTCAAGAAGGTATTGTTCTAACTTCTATTTCCAGGTGAAATTCATAAACCCTAGCACAGAACCTAATCAACAGGTCTTCCATGTCCTTGAAGTCACACTCAACTTCTACTTCTAAAGGATTAAATTGGATTTGAGTGATTGAAGATGCTCAGCATAGTAATCAACACCATCTGAAAGTAACTCGTGACCCTCTTGATTCCTATCAGCATTCACAGTCTCCAAGTGCAGCCCATCTGCCTACTGTTTACAGTAAGCACTGTGTTACTATTATCACTGCTTATTATTTGCATTCAGATAATACCTACTGACTCTATTACACACTACGCAAACATAGTGGATTCATTAGCAAAGGCACACTAGCATATCAACGTGGTAATATGCAGGTGAAACTTGGGCTAGATCATGAAAAAGCTGTGTTGAGAATACTTCAGAAAACCCAGTGTTTCAAAGTGTCACGACCTGCTAAGATTTCGTCTAGAATCCTGAGGAACCTACACAGTAGCACCCTGGGGACAGAAGCGAGATACTAGATCTTAGAAATGTGCAAACACAATAACTGGATTAAAAAAAAAAATAAAGTCAAGCAAATTATATGTCAGCACTTACCTCCCAGAAGGATACACATACATCCCCCCAAAACAATCAGAGGATGGGTAGCAGCCAATATTGACTTGTAAAGTACAGATACATTCACTTAGACATCTTTGCTCACCAGACTACATTAAAGTGCAGTACCAACTTAAACAAGGCCATAGGAGAAACAGGATTACCAACTGGCTGGATATCACCCAAAGGAGTTACGAACAATTTGTCAACATGAAACAACACTGACAACTGTTCATCAATCATTTCAATATTCTCATTAATAACCCAGATACTGAAAGTATGTCTATCAATCTTGAAGATGCCACAAAACTAGAAGGAACTGCAAATACCGGACAGACTGGATAGAACTAAAAATTTTTGCAACTAACTCAGAGGTAAAGCAAGAGAGTGAAATTCAACAAGGAAAATCAACTGGAATGTTCTAGAATTAGGCATGAGTAAGTCACTCACGTGAATAATTCACATACAAGAGAAAAAGGATCAAGAATTTACATGTTTCACAAACTGAACATGAATTAAACAAAGGTTCCTTTGCAACAGCAGAGTAACATTAATGTGGCATTTCAGAACATGAGCAGAACCCAAAAGACTGATGAAATAATCTTTCTGTTGTACTCCAAGATAATAAAATTGGAGCAGGAGTAATGTACTGCATGTAATTCTGGATGCCACAAAAACGATGAATTCCAAAAAGAAAGCGCAGAGAATAGCAGTAAGTTCTGGAAAGTACGATCTCAGGGTAAGCAAACTGGGAATGTTTAGCCTAGAGAAGACTGAGACACACCAGTCCATAAGGTCACAAAGACCACTGAAAAGAGGAAGGAATCTGGCTTTTCTGTTAGAATGCTTTTCTCAGTGTCTGATGTGCCATAGAGATAATGAATAGGGGAAGCACTAAAATAAATTTCCCGGGGGATTGTGGAGTCCCAGAGCAAGCCAGGCAATATCTGTAGAGAGCAACATTGTTAAAGGTGATCTTACGTGGAGAAGGGATAGACCCATCCAAGACTTTTTTCCTATGATTGTTCCCTGGTTGCAGCATTGAAACCAGCTCACGTACTTCTACATTACACTGTTCAAAGCCACGCAGTCATACCCCGAAAGACAGGAATAATCTCTCTTGAACAGCCTATGAACAGCTTACTATTTAACTAGATACCAAACAGGAGAAAAATAGAAGGAACAGATCAACCCTTTTACAGGCAGAGGAGGAGCACACAAAAGTGGCCTCCTTAAAACACAACAGCAGGAGTCAAATCTCAAAGCATTGATAGAAATGTGACAGGAAACACACCAGCAGAAATTCTGGAAGTAACCACCACTCTATGACTTGCTGCAACCTGGAACTGGTGATCTGAAGAAACTGTTCCACCTTGTGTTAAAATGGATTGGGAGTGCTCACCCAAAAAAAGAGCATCATATTAAATGATGTTGCAACAAACACCCAAACCAGAAATAATATAGCTATTTTGCAAGCAAATGAAGAGCTACATTTCTGAGTTAGTCCAATCTCTTGACCACAAATCATTTATATTAATCTTTTTAAACCTGACAAAGGCTTCCATGATGGATGTTTGAAGGTCACACAAGATGCAAAGAAAACCATTATAAACACTATCAATATTCTCAGTTGCTTTCAGCACCCGGTACTTGAGAAAAGAAACTATTTAACTGTCTTCTCCTCCTCATTATTACTCAAAACTGTTAAATGGCAGGAAATAAAATTACTTAAGAATCTCCCAAGGGTTTGAAAAGGTAACAGTGAAAAGATGGCATAATTATGCACGAGTGCTAACAGGTACCACTAATAACATCCTCTTCAATGAGCTACCTGACCAGATTCTTAATACACGGAACTCTGTTCTCACCCAAGGCCCTCCTCCTCATTTGTGGATCAAATACACATCAATAAACACTGTATGTATTAAACAAATCACAGATTCTTTCATGATTCCACCAGTTATGTGATGGTCATTTTTACTTCCCATTTATCCTCCAACTTTTACAAATTGGCAAATGTAAACTGGGTATGTAAAAATGGGTAACATCAGGAAAATCAAATGAAATCCTAGAATGACTTCAAAACATTCACTCCTATGTTTAAAACCATCAAATAAAACAAAATACTGTAAGCTTGTACACAAAAGAGGAATAAATTATTTGTGGTTTTGTGGAAGCACCAAAATAAGACTTAGCGTCCATTGTTCTAACCCTCAAGCTAAAATGAAATGCAGTCTCTGCCCCAATGAGCTAAGTCAATAACTTGTGTGTACTACAAAAGGCTTTGTTGCATTGTTACAACTATTATTCACGGTCAAAAGCCTCTAGCTGCTATCATAACTGCATATGCCAAGGATAAATTTGACAAGGTCAAAAAATTGTCTCTGTTTAGAAGAGAGATATTATCATAGAGACTAGCATTGGTATTTGCAATATTTTATATTCCTTGTCTTTATGTTAGGTTTTAAATACATCACAGACTCGGCTAATGCTTCTCTACTTGAAATCACATCAGCTTCCTATTTGTTTATTATTATGGCCATTTCACATGACAGTGGATTGTTCCAATGAAGAATCACAACTAATATTAACTGACTGCATATCAGCTGGACAGCAAACTGAAGGTTAACCTTGTGTCTGTATTTTACTTTTATCTAGCAAAGAATAGCCTTTCTGTTAAGATAATTTAACTCCTACTCTTCACCCTGGTAGCTTTCTAAAATACAAAATACAGAAAATATAAAATACAAATTATTAAATACAAGTTGGGTCTTCCATATCCTTACAAGCCAACTTTTTGGAATCTCAGACTTCATTTACCTAGAAACATCCAGGAAAAGAAAGATGACTAATGATGTAAAACTAACATGCAAAAGTTTAAAAGCTCATTAACCCCACACATGGACATACTCATTCAAAATTCGAGTGCCCTAAACTTGCTGTAGCTGACATAAACCAAGATCACAGTCACACAATTGCTTTGGCTGCTGCTGCCGCAGATTCAAAGGTCACTCCAAAATTGACTGACCTCACCTCTGCAAGTTTCACTGGACTGAGGGTCATTCCGTAAAATGATTCATGGTGAAACAAAACAAAAATCATAGAACACAGACAAAGAAAGCCCAAGAAGCTTTTAACAGTAAATCAAAAGGAATCAAAAATTAGCTGGTAACTAATTAGCAAAGTTTAGGCACAGAGCTATGTGCTGTTCTCCTACCCTGGCAGCTGAACACCTGAGAAGGAGATACAGCAATGTGACGCTGTTAAAACAGAAAGCAAACTATTCTCAGGTGTCTTAACAGTATGTGAAAGCTCTTCATGTTACTCAGAAACATGAAGAACTCACCCAAGGCACTTGCCAGATTTGGACACACCACTTGAAGAGGTGAACAAAGTGGAAATCATGCCAGAGAGAGAAACAAAAAAAATCCAAAAAAAAACAAAAAAAAACAAAACACCACACTATGAGGCTTAAAAAAATATAACCTTGGGGAAAACATGAATGAGCTAGCCTCACACAAACCAGGGAAGAGAACACTGCAGATGAGCTCTATGTATATTTTATACATGTAAAAACTTGCTACAGACAATATGGAGATCAGCTGCCATGATACATCACTAACTATATAGCCAAAAACCTTTTCCTAAATCCAGGCTCTATCCTCGTTGTTGAAAATTGAATTATTTCTTTTCCTCCCCTCAGTGGAGAACTAACTACTTAGCACGACTGTGCCAAGTATTTCAAAATTTCTGGGGAAAAGAAACTGGGACAAACATCTTTCAAAAGCATCCCAGATCTAAGTGAACAAAGGTGAGTGCATCAACTAGATAAAACTGGTTGAGATCCCCTTGAGGATACAGGTAAGATTAATTTCTCTAGCTTAATTTCTACTATAACAGAAATCTCCAGTCAGCAAATATTCTGTGCTTTAGGTGATGATCAGGAAGTATGTTTTTGTCAAAACAGAGAACTGCTTTTAAAAAAATTTCTCTCACACCTTCACCCCTGCCATTCTCAATACAAATGAATTCAAGTCTTGTAGCAAAAATTATGCTTACCTTAAAAAGTAAGCAAATCAAAATAATTTTTGTAATAATAAAGGTTTACTAATAGACAAAGCCTTAGATTATAATTTCTCAAGTCTTTTTACCATCAGGTTTTATTGGCAAAAATACCTGTTTTAGCATCATGCAGTACTAGATTTGAATGTAGCAAAGAACATGAGAAACACCACCACAAAGCACTGTAATTTAAAGCTTATTTTCACAAGTAGATTTAGCATTTAAAACTTTGATGTTTTAGTAAGGCAACGAGACTGAAACTTCTTAAGTGCATATCCCTCTTTTGAAAAGAGAAAAGAAGCTCTCTCAATAATGCTACCCTTCCAATTAAATTCCCAGAAGCTGCCTGCATACTGGAGGACCAGCGGAGCTAAGCCTACTGTAGCAGTAATGCAATGTTTTTAAAGGAAACACATCAGTGCTTGGAAATTAACTTAATGACCAAATTTGCATGACATACCAGCTCACTGTGAAAACAAAAGGTCATCCTGGAAAGTAGCAATTAGGTTCTGCACTAAGTCTTTACAAAGCAGTGCTTAATACCAACTACATCCAGAGGTGCCAAACCAGCTTCATAAACTCCCCAGCGATCCACAGATTGACCCACTCTGTGAACAACCTCACAGGATACCATAAGCTCTCTGATCAAAAAAATTATAATGGATGTGATTTATATAGCAACTCCACTCATTAAACTAGCTCTAGATAGTCATCTTTCAGAGTTTCAGGGTGACAAAGCACAGACCTCCAACAGATGCATTAAATGTGAGCAGAAATGCAATTCTCATGATGAGAGAAGAAGAACGTTGCAACGAGATGTGAAGAACAAGTAGTTTCTAAGGAAGTAAATGCTGTGTAAAATTAAGTGTTTTACATTCTCGAGGACAATATGCAAGAGTGAAACAGTTTCAAACACCGTTCATGTTTCTGACGGCAGATGGTTCCCTTTTGGCTGAACAGTGGTAAAGGTTCTTAATCAGGTCTACAAGTCCAGGGAACCTTCACATTGCTGAAAGAGAAGCCTCACTCCATTAAAAGCAAGTTCATAAGCAAGTGTTAATCCCCATGCAATGTAACATTTATCATTTTTCATGCAAGTGCTCATTCCAAGAGGATTATCACTTCCCCATCCTACCCTCTGGCTGACTACACAGGGCAGAGAAATTCTTTATTCCATATGGAAGGGGAGAGGGAGGTTGCAGGAAGCTGTGATCTCCAGCTTCCAGTATTGCTGTAGCTACTCCAAGTTGAAAGCACGAAGGAGTACAGGCCAAACTTGCAGCAGTTGCTCTTCAGTGAGAGTATAGACATGGCTTCCCAGAAGCTGTCTAGCAATTAGTAACACATATCATACTATAAAGATGGGAAGAGGGAGGCTAGCGAACACGTATCTGTACAGATCCTACCAACCCGCTCAACTAAACGGTCAGATACACAAAGTATTTCATTTAAACTGGATTAAAGTGATTCTATATTAAATGACTCAGATATCAATACAGGGGCACAAATAACTCCTGTAAGCACAGTTCCACAGCTAAGATCTGCGAGTACATAAATCCACTTCTTTACATTTCTGAAATTTTAGCTGCTTTTCCTAACTAGATATGCACTTTTCTAAAGAAGTGCCCTTCGAGGTGTAAAGACCTTAAACAATAACATATTTTAACTAGAACTACCTTAGCTACAGGATACCTGTGCTTTTCTTTGAGGCATAACATCCTATATCTATACTCATGCCTCTCCTTGCAGAACAGTTACAGACTACGAACAGCTCACCTGGGTGCTCTTAATATAACAGATTCATGCCCCAGTGTAATTGTAGGCAAAAACATGTAAAGAAAGGTGTTCTAGACTAAATGATATGTCAAATCCACCACAGAGACAATCAGAATATTATTTTGTAACATGCCACACATATATAAAGTCAAAAGCACTGCATATACAAAAGCAGCTAATAACGCTGAAAATTTGTATCTACCATCCTACATAGCTCCTTAGAAATAAACGCTGCAATAAAAACTAGATTACATGAATGACATCTAGTGGACATACCCTTCCATAACAATCAACATTTTCCAACCAAAACTGTCACATGCATCACACAGTAAAAGCAAGCACCTGAATATTAATTAAACAATGGTAAGAATTTTCCTCATTTTTTCATTTATTCATTTTAATGTCTCCATAAAGTTAATATCATCACGTGGGCATGCCTTAATCTGTCCTGTGTCCCAAGAGTGAAAATTATTCACAATAAAACCTCAAATTCTTAAGAAAGTACAGCTTCCAAAGATCATGAACACTGCCAAAGTCCTTGCCCATTTATCGCAGAATCACAGAGAATGTTAGAGATTGGAAGGGACCTCGAGAGATCATTTAGTCCAATCCCCCTGCCAGAGCAGGAAAACCTAGATCAGATCACACAGGAACGCATCCAGGCAGGCTTTGAATGTCTCCAGAGAAGGAGACTCCACAACCTCTCTGGGCAGCTTGTTCCAGTGCTCTGTCACCCTCACCCCAAAGAAGTTTTTTCTCATATTCAAGTGGAACCTCCTATGTTCCAGCTTGAACACATTTTGCCTCTTGTCCTATCACTGGATGTCACAGAGAAGAGCCTGGCTCCATCCTCCTGACACTCACCCTTCACATATTTATAAACATTGATTAGGTCACCCCTCAGTCTCCTCTTTTCCAAGCTAAAGAGACCCAGCTCCCTCAGCCTTTCCTCGTAAGGGAGATGATCCATTCCCTTCATCATCTTGGCGGCTCTGCGCTGGACTCTCTCCAGCAGTTCCCTGTCCCTCTTGAACTGAGGGGCCCAGAACTGGACACAATATTCCAGATGCGGTCTTACCAGGGCAGAGTAGAGGGGGAGGAGAACCTCCCTCGACCTACTGACCACCCCCCTTCTGATACACCCCAGGATGCCATTGGCCTTCTTGGCCACGAGGGCACAGTGCTGGCTCATGGTCATCCTGCTGTCCACCAGGACCCCCAGGTCCCTCTCCCCT
>WKFP01015198.1:701792-719655 GCA_011057875.1 Pterocles orientalis | reverse complement strand
ATCATCAGCAAACTTGCTGAGGGTGCACTCTATTCCCTCATCCAAGTCATTGATGAATATATTGAATAGCACAGGTCCCAATACCGAACCCTGGGGGACTCCACTAGATACAGGCCTCCAACTAGACTCCATCCCATTCACCACAACTCTCTGGCTTCTTTTCTCCAGCCAGTTCACAATCTATCTCACTACCCAATCATCCAGATCGCACTTCCTCAGTTTAGCCGAAAGGATTCTGTGGGAGACGGTGTCAAATGCTTTTCTGAAATCAAGATAGACCACATCTACTGCTTTACCATCATCTATCCACCTGGTAATGTCCTCATAAAAGGTTGGTCAAGCATGACTTCCCCTTGGTGAAGCCATGTTGACTGCCTCTAATGACCTTCTTATCCCTGATATGCCTAGAGAGAGCATCAAGAATAAGTTGTTCCATCACCTTTCCAGGGATGGAGGTGAGGCTGACCGGTCTATAGTCACCCGGGTCCTCCTTCTTGCCCTTTTTGAAGACTGGTGTGACATTCGCTTTCCTCCAGTCCTCAGGCACCTCCCCCGTTCCCCACGTCTTGCCAAAGATGATGGAGAGTGGTCTAGCAATGACTTCTGCCATCTGCCTCAGCACCCGTGGTGCATCCCATCAGGACCCATGGATTTATGGATGTATAGATTACTTAACCGCTCCTTAAACCAGTCTTCATCTACCCAGGCAAACTCCTCCTTTTTCCTGACTTCCTCTGGGGCTTCAGGGGTACAGGGCTCTTCAGGAAAGCCTCCAGCAGTATAGACAGAGACAAAGAAGGCATTCAGTAACTCTGCCTTCTCTGTATCTTCTGTCACCAGAGCACCCACCTCATTCATCAGTGGGCCTACATTGCCTCTGGTGTTGGCCTTATCTGCAATGTCTTTGAAGAAGCCTGTTCTATTATCCTTGACCCCTCTAGCAAGGTTTAATTCTAAGGAGGCCTTAGCTTTCCTAGTTGCCTCCCTACACTCTCTGACAACATTCTTATATTCCTCCCAAGTGGCCAGCCCCTACTTCCATGATCTGTAGACTCTCCTCTTGCACTTGAGTTTGCCCAGAAGATCCCTGTTTAACCATGCAGGCCTCCTGGCACCCTTCCTCGACTTCCTACCCATTGGGATGCTCCGATCTTGAGCTTGGAAGAAGCTCTCTTTGAACACTAACCAACTATCTTGGGCCCCTTTACCTTCAAGTACCCTGTCCCACAGGATTTCCCCTAGCAATTGCTTGAAAAGGCTGAAGTTGGCCCTGCTGAAGTCCAGGGTTGCGATTTTGCTCTGAATTCTATTACGGCCACATGAGATCCTGAACTCCACCACCTCATGGTCACTGCAACCAAGGCTGCCCTCAACCTTTACCTCTTCAACCAGACCCTCCTTATTCGTGAGAATAAGATCTAACAGCACTCCTCTCCTAGTCAGCTCTTCCACCATTTGCATCATTTCAATCATTTACAGTAATTCCTTTGTGTTTCATTCACCATTACTGACCAGAAAGACCTGATTTGTCCTGCTTGTACAATACCCTGCACAAGGGATTGTGGTGTTTTATTACAGTTTCTCGCTACAATGGCAAGAGAAATCACTATTTATCTGTGCAGAATGATCATGTCAGGAATCATTGAGTGATACTGCTGCACGGAGATTTCCAAGTTCTTTCAGAATGTTTAAATACACTTCAACATTTCAACTTTTGAGTGGCTACACTGTATAGTTATAAAACAACTATGAAACATATTTTCAGAAGAGCAAAAGTGATCTTCATTCTTCTGCCCTGGATCCGATAAACAGATGAGAGGAAACAGTGATCCAGTTACAGTCAATTTCTCCTCTACAAGCCCACAGATCCTACTTTTATTCCTTTCCAAGCAGCTAGAATTTGAAGAGCAATCTACTGATCAGGGTTCTGTTACGCTGCCCTTGCTAAGAATTAAAATTTGACATGGATATACAAATCTGTAATGTCTGTAAGCCTGCAACATGTTTGGAGGTTAAACACACTGCTGTAAATAACATGATATCCCACCCCAGCAACAGATGAATGTGGAAGAACCAATGAACAGCATACTTCAAAGACAAATATGTCCACTAAATGACACTGAGCATCAGTACACCTGTGTTCTGGTCCTAGTTTCGTTAAGAGTTATTCTCATGAGATCACAGACAAGGGACAGACTAATAATGTATACCCAGTTTAAATGAGTGTTAATACATGTATAAGTACATATATAAGCAGGTTTTATGACAGACACAAAACAGCATGTGACATTTTCCAGGAGATAAAAAACGAGACAGTCTCAATTATCAGCTTTCATTCCTTAACAGTAATTGCGATTATCCATATCTGTCTTCCAAACTTAAAGTATAAGACAAAAAAGGTATCTTGCAGGCATTGCTTAAAGTAGAAAGGTGCAGGAGGATTTCCTTCAGTAAAAAAAAAAAGTGTCAAGCTTTAAATTAAAATTGCATTTCATTTCCATCTGAAAGTTCCTGTGTACATGTAAGAAGCTGTCTATTCTATGCGGGGACAGCTTCTTTCAAGTGCTGTCTCTGTGACAGGATAGGATAAACATGAATGAAGTTTTATAACATCTCACATTATACACAGAGCACGTATCTAAAACTGCCTAAGGCAAACCTACTGATTCGGTTTCCCGACAGCTGCTCTGCCAAGAAGAGAGGCTTGACAACTCACTGAAGGACAATCACCAGAAAGGTCCCAATATAATGTTGTCAAGTTTGAGTAACTAGAATTCATTCCTTATAAATGGGCAGCTTTCTACACAGATTCCCACAGATGATTACTACACCTTTGCATTGACTAAGATGGCAAAGAAACAGACTCCCTGTTGCAGCACTTCTTTGCAAGCAGAGCACCAACTGTAGTCCCTTATAATTGCAGTAACGCCAAAACATTTGTGCAGTCAGTAGTTAACCTACTCATATCACAGTAAGACACTTCTGAAGAATCAAGGGAGGAAGGAATAAAGGAAAGAAGGAAGAAAGGAAGCCCTGCAAATCCTGTCCTTGCTTTCTTGGTTTACAGAATCCAGGATGACACAGGCCTTTCTGGCTTCTCTCCTTCCTTTGCCTTGAAAGATAGAGATAAAAAGGAAGCATCCAGTTTACAAAACAATGCTGTAGGTAAGTAGTTTACATAGGCCACTAAAGTATCTGGGAGACTGGATATTCATCATATGAGTCAAATTGTATCTTGAAGATGGCCACACTGTTCTTCAGAAACTGAAACCACACAGTGTGAGACAGCACACTTGCTGCTTGAGGAGGAAGGAGGGAAAAAAGAAAAAAAAGCTCATGAAAAGTTGTACGAGATTCTCCAGAACTGAGTTAGGAAAGTTGGTGCACATTGTGCCTTTGTATGAAAAGCATCTCTGCCAGATGAATCAGGTGAGTAACAACTTATTTCTCTGTTCCCGTGATGAGACACAAGTGACATGAGTGGGATTTTCTTTGTAAGACTCCTGGACAGAATGAAATTCCACAAGCAAAAAGTATATGATGCAGATGCTAAAAATACTGCAGAGATATTTATATCTATGACTATACTCATCTTCCTGCTACCTCATACCTTATACTTCCTTGTGAGCTTATACTTCGGTTTTCATAACACATTTTGACTTCAAAGCTTTTGACAGAGACAGTTTCTTCATATAAAGGAAATTTTATGCCTAGCACAACAAGGAATTGATGCTTAAAGAATCTAAGTGATTCCCTAATAGAAAAAACTGTTGGGCCTGATAAGGTATGACAATGCACAGGTCAGCCAACAGAAAATATAATAAGTTAAAATAATAATTTCTCCCCCATCTTGTGGTTTCAACTTCTGTGCAGAACGGTTGTGCCCTTTGTAAATTCTGAAAATACACTGAAGCATTCTTGAGAAGACCCTTTAAGCACCAGGACCAAATCTGGAAGAGAAATATCATCATATTTATGGAGGGAGGATATCTGCAAGAGCTTGGCTTCTCATTTTATCAAGAGATTTCCACTGTTCTGGCCTGAGAGAAAACAGCCCTATCTCTTTAGCTGAAAGTTTTCCTCTGAAAGTGCTGCCCCGTTGTCTGGGTGTCTGATGGCAGAGGGATAAGCTGACGCAGGAAGCATCCTGTAAACACGTAGGTTACGACAGACTTACTCAGGAGAATGAATATCCACTGTGAGTGGGCTAATCAGAAGAAGAAAAAGTGTATGTCTAGATATCATGTGTGGCACAGGCAAGACAGCTACACTGCTGAAAGCACAAGAATGAGGGAAGACCTTATCACCCCAAACGAAAGACAGTAATACAACTTTACTTTTCAGCACAACTATGTAAACCAGATGCTTTTAAGCCCCTGATTTCCTCTGGATAATCACAGAACAGCTGCAGCTAAACAAGGTGTCTCATATAGAAACTTGTTTAAAAAAAAAAAAAAAGTGCACTAATTACATTGAAGATACAGCCCAGAACTCAAGGTTTGTGTTTTAACACTTGAAACCAAGCAAGGCCCCACGCATTGTGACTGCCTCAGCGAAGAAAAGGAGGAGGGTAACGGTCATCAGTGATTCCCTCTTGAGGGGAACAGAGGGACCACTACGTCAACCAGACCCTTTACACAGGGAGATCTGCTGCCTCCCTGGGGCCTGGGTTAGAGATGTCACCAGGAAGCTCCCTGGTCTGATACAGCCTCTGATCACTGCCCACTGCTGGTCATGCAGGTTGGAAGTGATGAGATTGTGGAGAGAAGTCCAAAAGCAATTAAAAGGGACTTTAGGGCACTGGGGCATTCGATTAGAGGTTCAGGGGCACAGGTCGTGTTCTCCTCAATCCCCACAGGGGCAGGGATGAATACTGAGAGGATCAGGAGAACACACCTGATCAACACCTGGCTCAGAGGCTGGTGCCAGAGGTGCAATTTTGTTTTTTTTGATCATGGGAACGCTTATGAGGCACCAGGCCTGCTAGCGACAGATGGAGTTCACCTGTCCACAGGGGGGTAAGGATTCTGGCTCGTAAGCTGGCAGGGCTCATCGAGAGGGCTTTAAACTGGGTTCGAGGGGGGAAGGGGGAATTCCCAGGCCAATTACAGACAAGCCCAGGGGGTGGCACAGTGAGGGTAGGAGTGGACTCTACAGCTCAGCTCAAGTGCAATTACATTAGTGCACACAGTATGAACAAGCAAGAGCTACTTAATGACAAAAAAGCCAGCAACAAATGCCCAGAGCCTGGAAAAGGTTCATAGGCTGGCCTGAGGGTGGCTAGTGGGCAGCACACAGGAGGTCCAGTCTCCTTGGGAGCCCAACTGAAGTACCTCTATACGAATGCATGTAGTATGGGAAATAAACAAGAGGAGCTGGAGATGTGTGCACACCTGCGGCGTTATGATCTTATTGGCATTACAGAGACATGGTGGGATGGATCGTATGACTGGAGTGTTGGAATGCAGGGACACAAGCTCTTTAGGAAGGACAGGCAGGGGAGACGAGGAGGGGGTGTTGCCCTCTGTGTCAAAGACCAGCTGGAGTGCATGGAGCTCCACCTGGGGTCAGATGAAGAGCCAACAGAGAGCCTGTGGGTCAGGATCAAAGGGAGGGCTGGGACAGGGGACATTGTAGTGGGGGTCTGCTACAGGCCACCTGACCAGGGAGAGCAAGTGGATGAGGCCCTCTTCAGACAGATAGCAGCAGCCTCACGCTCACAAGCCCTGGTCCTCATGGGGGATTTCAACCATCCTGATATCTGTTGGAAGAACAACAACACAGCACAGCATAGGCAGGCCAGGAAGTTCCTGGAATGTGTTGATGACAACTTCCTTCTCCAAGTGATAGAGGAGCCAACTAGGAGAGGGACTATGCTGGAACTTGTTCTCACCAACAAGGAAGGGGCTGGTGGGGAATGTGGAACTCAAGGGCAGCCTGGGATACAGTGACCATGAGATGGTGGAGTTTGAGATCCTCAGGGCAGTGAGGAGGACACACAGCAACCTCACTACCCTGAACTTTAGGAGAGCGGACTTTGGCCTCTTCAGGGACCTGCTTGGAAGAGTCCCATGGGATAAAGCCCTGGAGGGAAGAGGGGCCCAAGAAAGCTGGCTAATATTCAAGGATCATTTCCTTCAGGCTCAGGGGCAATGCATCCCAACAAAGAGGAAGGCAGGCAAAAATACCAGGAGGCCTGCATGGATGAACAAGGAAGTCCTGAGCAAACTTAAACAAAAAAAGGAAGCCTACAGAGGGTGGAAGCAAGGACAGGTAGCCTGGGGACAATACAGAGACACTGTCTGCGAAGCCAGAGATCAGGTTAGGAAAGCTAAAGCCCTAACAGAATTAAATATGGCCAAGGACATTAAGGGTAACAGGAAGAACTTCTATACGTACGTCAGCGATAAAAGGAGGACTAGAACTGTGGGCCCCCTCCAGAAGAAAGCAGGAGACCTGGTGACTCAGGATGTAGAGAAGGCTGAGGTACTTAACGAGTTCTTTACCTCAGTCTTCACTGGCAAGAGCTCGAGCCACACTGCCCATGTTGCAGAAGGCAAAGGCAGTGACTGGGAAAAGGAAGAGCTGCCTGCTGTAGGAGAAGATCAGGTTCGAGACCATTTAAAGAACCTGAACGTGCACAAGTCCATGGGACCTGATGAGATACATCCGTGGGTCCTGAAGGAACTGGCAGATGAAGTTGCCAAACCACTATCCATCATATTCGAGAAGTCGTGGCACTCTGGTGAAGTTCCCGCAGACTGGAAAAGGGGAAACATAACCCCCATATTTACAAAAGGAAATAAAGAAGACCCGGGAAACTACAGGCCGGTCAGTCTCACCTCTGTGCCTGGCAGGATCATGGAGCAAATCCTCCTAGAATCTATTTTAAGGCACATGGAAAACAAGCAGGTTATTGATGACAACCAACATGGCTTTACCAAAGGAAAATCGTGCCTGACGAATTTGGTGGCCTTCTACGACAGAGCCACGGCACTGGTGGATAGAGGAAGGGCAACAGACATTATCTACCTGGACTTGTGCAAAGCTTTTGACACAGTCCCACATGATATCCTTGTCTCTAAGTTGCAGGGACATGGATTTGACGGAAGGACCACTCGCTGAATAAGGAACTGGCTAGATGGCCGCACTCAGAGAGTGGTGGTCAATGGCTCAGTGTCCAAGTGGAGACCGGTGACAAGTGGTGTTCCACAGGGGTCAGTACTGGGACCAGTCTTGTTTAACATCTTTGTTGGAGACATGGACAGTGGGATGGAGTGCACCCTCAGCAAGTTTGCCGATGACACCAAGCTGTGTGGTGTGGTGGACACGCTGGAGGGAAGGGATGCCATCCAAAGGGACCTGGACAGGCTGGAGAGGTGGGCCCATGCAAACCTCATGAAATTTAACAAGGCCAAGTGCAAGGTCCTGCACATGGGTCAAGGCAATCCCAAGCAAAAATACAGGCTGGGCAGAGAATGGAGAGAGAGCAGCTCTGAGGAGAAGGACTTGGGGGTACTGATAGATGAGAAGCTCAACATGAGCTGGCAGTGTGCGCTTGCTGCACAGAAAGCCAACCACGTCCTGGGCTGCATCAAGAGAAGCGTTAGCAGCAGGTCAAGGGAGGTGATTCTCCCCCTCTACTCTGCTCTCATGAGACCCCACATGGAGTACTGTGTTCAGATGTGGGGCCCCCAACATAAAAAAAGACATGGACCTGTTGGAGAGAGTCCAGAGGAGAGCCACAAAATTAATCAAAGGGCTAGAGCACCTCCCCTATGAGGACAGGCTGAAAGAGTTGGGGTTGTTCAGCCTGGAGAAGATAAGGCTCTGAGGAGACCTAATAGCAGCCTTCCAATACCTGAAGGGGGCCTACAAGAGAGATGGGGAGGCACTCTTTATCAGGGAGTGTAGTGAGAGAACAAGGGGTAACGGGTATAAGCTAAAAGAGGGTAAATTTAGACTAGACATCAGGAAGAAATTTTTCACTATGAGGGTGGTGAGACAATGGAACAGGTTGCCCAGGGAGGTTGTGGATGCCCCATCCCTGGAGGGGTTCAAGGCCAGGCTGGATGAGGCTTTGAGCAACCTGGTCTAGTGGAGGGTGTCCCTGCCCATGGCAGGGGGGTTGGAACTTGATGATCTTTAAGGTCCTTTCCAACCCAAACTATTCTATGATTCTATAAATTGGGATCTGATTTCATATACTATCACCGGAGTGACCTACTCAGACTGCATCACTCCCATTAAAAAGCAGACATGGTCAAAGTAGAGAATCTCTTATCAAGGGCTCAGCACTCAAAAATCTATTTGTGATTTTGGTTGATTAGAACCTAGAGTTCTTCATCTTTGTGGCACACTGCAAAGCTCACCTCCATTGAAAACCTACGGCAAACCTTTACAGACAGCCTTACAGGAACCCTGAGAGACACTGTACACTCAAAAGGAGTTCAAATCGTTTTCTTTGGGTACTGGCGATGAGCACGCAGAACTGAAAACTCAGATACTTCAGATTTCAAAGTGAGCACATTACCAGCAAATGAGAAAAACCTTAAAAGAGGTTCCTTGTATACCAAACTTTACATCTCTTCTGTTAAGAGCTTGCTGCTCAGACCAGGGGCTAAACATCTTGGTAGTTTCAGGAAAGAAAAAATTTAGCTGCCCATTAATGCTCAATTTTTATGTTTTTAAATACAAAGAAAAGTAAGAAAGATCAATCTAGAGAACACATTCAGGGACAAATTATGCTGCTAGTTTTCAGTCAAGAAGCAACAGCAAATTCAGTTAAATTACAGAGATATACTCATAGCTAAATTTGGCCTTCTAAATAGAAAAAATAGAGACATTTCAATGATGTTCTGAACAAAATCATTCCATTGAAGCTCAATGAAATAAAAGCTATAGTACCATTCAGTATACACTACTGAATGTGTTGAACAGCACTTAGAATGCTTATGATAAGAATTGTAAGCAAAAAAAAAAGAGTACTGTTTACGTACATATTTAAGATGCTTTCAAAATTTTTTATTTTTGGTCAGTACTCTAGCATGACTCGGATCAGACTTCTGTCACACAAAAAGATGATATGAATTATTTAGATTTTGCCTCTAAAATCTATAAAAGGATGTCTCATGTTTACCCAGTCTTCCATGATTTTACACTTTTTAGCAGAATTGAAGGTTCTGTATCAAAGTTACAATATACTACCCATGTTAAAATTCAAAATACAGCAAATGAAAAAAAACCACAGTTTACTACCACATGCCTGTTCTGAAATATCTAGAAATTCAATTTTCCGAAGTGCGATTTTACTATTTAAACAAATTACAGTTCGCTTTCACAAAATAGCTTGAAAGAAACAAATAAACAAAAACATTTATTTATAAAACCTAGCATGGTGATAGTCATGTATCAGTTTAGTAAGGAAATGACAGTATATTCAATAACTAAGACGAGGAACAAAAGTCAGGTTTCAGAGTTCTGTTCTAAATTACACTACAAATGAGCGATGGAAGCAACCATAAAAGCAGTACAACAGCAACAGTGCGTGTTAATTCAAGTTTCTAAAGAACTTTGCAGTCTAAGTATAGCTTATGTGAGTAAAACAAAAAATAAACTCTAGAAAGCGTAACATATTCATGGTTACAATCAGAATTATAACCACACCAGCTGATGGAATAACAGGTGAGCCATAAACACACACGCACAACTCTACCCATAGTAAATCCACCCTAATTACTGGTTTTTGACAAGAAAACTCAGATTAAAATTGTTTATAATATTGAGGTAGTATTTCTAATATCTACTAAAGAAACAACATACAGAAACACAGGAACCATAGTTTAGAGAGGATTTTTAAAAAAATAGTTATTTACATAACGACTAATCTAGATTAAACCAAAAGATAGCTAAAATATCTCCTCAAATTTTGTACATCTAGAGAGCTGCTTATGAAAAAAAACCTGAAAGGGTACTCAATGGAAGCTTTTCTTTTTGTTTTGACTGGAAAAACAAAGGCAAAAGGAGAGAAAAGAATGCAAGTTCCACTTATTCAAACGCAGTACGGTGAAGAGAAAATGTTTTGTTTAGTCAGGTTTTTGGTTTTGCTTATACAAACCTCAGACACTTCAGATCTGTTTTGTCCCTTCAACACACCAAAGTTCCAAAAGGGTCACATCAAAAAGGTCACATTACAGAAACACAGCAGAATCTAATTAGTTGTGCAGTGGATGGCGGGCTACAGCCTGCCAGGCAGAGCTGGTTCTAGAAAACTGCCATAGCTGTTCTCCACTACACCCTCGTGCTGCTTGCACCACAAGAACACTGCAGGACAAAACTCATCCTTGCAGAAACACCTGCAATGTCTCCCCACTGGTATGAGATGATTTGTCATCTGTTCTAGCTAATCCAGACCAAGACAGTTGACTTTGCAGTGGTACATACTGGAAAAAGTCTCCAAGCTCAAGCAAATGTAGATCTAACAAAAACAAGCGTTTTTGGTTTTAGACCTGTGACACTACCTCGTGACAGTCTAATGGTGGAAGATTTTTGCTTCAGTTTCTATGGCCACAAGCAGCAAAGCTTTGAATGTTATCATCAATATCATCTTCACCACTGTGAAGAAGAAAATACATTGAGTTTCCCTCACTTCCTCTAAAATTAAAGATGTTTAAGAAACTGGTGTTTAGGTACAGTTCTTGCAGACAAACACTGGGAACTGTCCCTCTCAGGATTTGAAGGACTCTGGTTACAAATTAAGAAATCCAAGGTCTACTTAGCTAGTTGCAAGCATGATTATTTGGAAAGAGGTGACAAAAATTATGAAACAAGAATAGTTTTTTAAAAATTAAATATATGCCCAAGCGTCTATAAGCTAGCAGGACCTCCATCAAGAAAAAAAAAATTATCAGCTAGAAAAGAACAAAATTTCCTTTGTTTACTGGAAGTTTCCCGTACTAGCCAGAACTAAGACAAAACTCGCATTCAATTTTTTTTTTCCTATGCTTGCTTATATGAGGAAGGTCATGTTATTTTAAGGAATTTCAACCCTTCATTAGATGTACCAGACTACGAATTCCACTGTGGGGATTTGAGGGCTGGTTAATTCTCTGCCAATCTGCTGTCCCACTGAACAGCAGTGATTTGTACCAAAATCAATGGGAAATGACAAATATGTAGAACTCCCAGATCTTCATGGTCACTTAGACTGTCCTTGTAGACTCACAAGATAAAAGTACCAAAATTCAGAGGGAAAAGGTTTCGGTTTATAACTGGAAGTCAGGTAACCCTTAAAAAAAAAAAAAGGTTTCTCTATAAGGTAAAAACCAGTCAAGTCATCATGCTAGACTTAAAGTAATCCAATTTCAGCAAACACCTTTGATCTATTTCAGTGTTCTGTTACTCAGCTACTGCTGATGAAGAAATATGCAAAAAGCAGAAATGACAATGTACAACAGAACCCTGTTGTCCTACTTAGACAGAGACACCCTACAGACTACAGCAGGTCATGGGAAAAGTCAATTCTCAGTCCCAGAATACACAAAATCACGAATTCCAAGAGCAAAACAAACTAATGCTTTCTGCTTACCTGATATGGAACAATACTCCCGTGAGCAGTACCCCAGCATTTCGGTTCAATTTTGCAGTTAAGGTAATTAGCAGCTACATGAGTGAGACATGCAACCTAGAAATGGAGAAAAAGTATTCAGGAAAGCTGAAACTTCATTGAGAACTTCTCTGAGATTGCTGTGTATTTATACATGCTTCAGACACACAAGTTAAAGTATTTATTTAAAGTATCCTTTATATATTACACATTATGTACACTTTTTAATATTAAAAAAAATTCAGGCTATGTCTATATCATGTAAGGGGTTATATAT
The DNA here is from genome assembly GCA_011057875.1 of Pterocles orientalis. Lineage (NCBI taxonomy): Eukaryota > Metazoa > Chordata > Aves > Pterocliformes > Pteroclidae > Pterocles > Pterocles orientalis. The sequence goes on along the minus strand of WKFP01015198.1, from coordinate 707,773 downwards.
AAGTACAACTCAAACTCAAAAAGCAATGTTTCCTTTAACACTAGTAATGCTAGACAAATCTAGCATTAAACTACCCTACGAGATAAAACAGTATTACCCTAAATATTTTATAGAATGGTCAACTGCAGCAAAGACAAAAATCAGTGTCTTCTCCAAAGTCTGGTAGGAAGCATGATGGATTTGTGAGATAGAGCTCACATTTCTTGATCCTCAATCCCATGCTTAAATCACAAAGATTTTTCCTCAGTTACAAGATCATTGTTCTGTTTTCTCCTATACTTCTCATTTTACATGCCCAAGCTATGGAAAATACTTCTGAATTCTTCACCCCCTCACATGCTCTGTAATATTAATTAAGTGGTAGGCCTTGATAAATCACCTGCCATTACAAGATAAGGAGAGATTTATCAAGTTATTAGCCAGACAGAAAAAAAAATGAAAAAATAATCCATCCTTTATTATCCTCCCTTAATTTGAGGGGATAAATATACACTTTGTAAGGACAAATATATCTTGGGAAAAATAAGTGAATATTTGTGATGCAGTAACACATGAAAATCAGTGGTTCTGTTATAATCAATGGCAGATTCTTTATTCTTATTTCTTCAGGAGAATACAGTGCGTGACTACATATCTGAAGCCAAGTAATGCAGTATAGCTTCGCAGTTAGCCTCCAAGGTTATCACTAATTCACCAGACACAATGTATTTGTTTTACGCTGTTATTTGTGCCAGTAAGTGCAACTGCTTGCCTAAACAATAGGCCACGTGAATTTTTTCTTTTCCAAAATGTTATTTTCTTTGTATTTCTCCCCTAGATGGAAGAAATTCACTATGATGATCCAAGTGTTTACACTATCCTGTGCCTCCTAATCAGGCTAAGCTACATCAAAACATGCAGTAATGAATTTGGAGTCCACCATTCACATTCCCATATGTGAATTAAATCTGAATTTCTAGAAAGAGACTGTAATTTCATTTTGTTTTACTTTCTCCATATATGCTGAAAAGGCAATGTGAATGTGTCACTCTCACATTTAGAGCAAAGAAAATATTTAACTGTAAATCATGGATACAGTGACTTACTCCAGCAGAAAACAGGAAAATACACAGACAATAGGAATTTAACTGCTGCCAAAAACTACGTCCATATATAGCAAATACAAATACAATGCCTTATTCCTCAGTACTGCTGGAAAACACTTTGTAGTTGGATTTCAGCAGCAGCTTATTATATCCCAGTAGCACTTCATTCAGCTAAAATGTTGAACAATGTCTAGCCTGTCCGTCAGTCTCCAGGAAAATCTCAGTAATTAAGGAAATGGATCTGAGAGGTACATAGGTAGAAAGGACTTTTTCTTCTGGTTTGCAACTTTCCTCAGCAACATAGAACGGAACACACCATTACTACGGTTTAAGGAGTCACAAAAGTGTGCTATCTATTAATAAAATCTACCCTAGACCCATAATTCCTGTCATTTTTCAATTTGGGGTCACGCTCCATAGCGATATTTTTTTCTACCACAGCAAATGGCTATGCAATGATAATGAAATATTAATGGTTAGACATTCTTCTGCATTGTTTGTGCATAACACTACACAGCTGCTGTATTCCACACAAATTTCACTGACAGGCGAGATGCATCCACTACAACGGACTTTTAAAGACATAAGGATGCCCTCTGTGACACTTACATTTAACTTTCCATACTTTGGAAGGAAACGCTATAGCAAACTTAACTCTGGAAAGGAGATAGTGAATTAAAACCTATGGAAACAAAAATCCTGAAAAATTGCTTTTAAATACAGTGAAGCTAAGATTTATTTTTTTTGTTCATATTCTGTTGTGTAGAAATAGAGCTATGAGTTTCATAAACAAAATTCTTCACATTAAGTTTCACAAGACAATGTCTATTCTTAAAAAAAATCTTTTTAGCAGTGTTGCAAATTGCTTCAGCTTTCTCAATGTGATGAATATAATTCTTTCAATGGTGGAAAACACACACATCTAGATTTCTCCATCACACTTGTTCACAGTACAATAGGAAAAAACAAATTAAAACATAACATTCACTAGATATTGGAAATGCACCACTAAAACTTCTGCTCCAAGACATCTTTCGGTAGCAATAGACAGCAAATGCCAGGGAAGTTAGAAACTCAGTAAAGACCGAGAAATTTTGGAACTAAAATATAGCTTAGCCTGTATCAAGGCCTTAGTTCAACACAATACTTAGCCTGAAGAACAATTTGATTTCAGTCAATGTACCGATCACTTGCTTGAATGCACATGCCTATGTATCCTGCTGAAACTGGTTTACTCACTATTGTTTTTTTCCATAAATCACCATGGAAAAAGACTTTTGGTTCCCTTTGACTTCTGTCTCCAAGTTGGGTACCTTGTTTATATTCCCATAGCCAGACAAAAAGAATTAGTAGTAGTAGTAGTATAATCTTCATCATACAAATAAATGTATATTGACCACATCAAAGTAAATATTTCAGAGCTTTGTGTTTTATGTATAAACATACCTAGATGAGTGAACTTTGTGGCCTTTTGTCCCTTTTATAATAACTGATGAATTTAGCAGACTTAAAAGACCGTCCCAGGACTACAGTGCTTTTCCCTTTCCTTTCTTCCTGGCTCAGTTCATTCTCTCCGGTCTCTCCAAAAATTTACTCTCACTAAAAGAGCATTATGCAAAAAAAAATATTTCAGCATATACATTTTATGTCCTTCAAGAAGACAAAGAATTTATTTACCTCTACCTTACAGTTGTTAAGCAACCTACCGAACTACAAGCACAAAAAAGATATCCCAACTGAACATTTCTACAGACATTATAACCCCTAAAAAAAATGTTTTTAGCAAAACAAGTCTATTTCTCCAAATTCCCCTGTAATTCAAGACTTAGTTAGGACCTCACTGCTAGAGACACATCCTGGGGTAGGAATATCTAGTACAATCAATCTCTCAAAATGTAGTTTGGGTACTTCTGTATTACATATTCAGTTAAGTATTTTTAAATCTATGTTTCAAATCGCTTTTCTGAAACCTTATAGACCCGTTTCTTTCCTCCTTTAATTAAGAGCTAATCCTTAAAAGTAACCTTTGGACTTGTAACATTAAAGCAGATGTAATACAATGATACAGACACCTCTGCGTTCATTTACTTCAGAGACAGATCTACACATTGTAAATATGTATTATTATTAAATATCTACAGATAAGCGTTTCTTTATTTCACATCAATAAAGAGAACACACACTTCAACATTCCTTTCTCATATTAATGTTGACAGCTAAATCACATATTTGCACTACATACTTAAACCAGAACAAAAAGAGAGCTGCATTAAGGTTTGAAAAGTTATGCTCAGCTTATGATAGAATCAGACAGATGGAAACAAGATATTAAAAGCCACAAGGTGAGCAGACAAAGAAAAGAGACAGAATTTCAAAAGATTTTTTTCAAGATAGGACATCAAACATAATTTATTACAATGAGTTCACCGAGTCAATCAATCAGTCTTTTACATGCAAGTTCAACAAGTGTATATGAGTAACAAAAGAAGACAGGTAACTGGAAAGAGGAGAAAATAATATTTTAATTATATTCTTTACTTTCTTCTCCCTCCAATTTTGTGTCTGCTTTCCTGCCATGTATCTTAACAAGGCTTTGATTCTTAGCCAAGTTAATTTTTTTTCCTCATTCTTTACTTTTCCTTAAAGTGGGCATGTAGACTGTCTTTTAGGAACTTTAAGACACAAGCATTTTGCAGCAGCACAGATGACTTATTTTATATTGTACTACTGAACTAGGAACCTAAATATTAATTTATAATCTTGTAGAAAAAGTAATCTTAGAAAATTTCAATGCTTTCTGTTGTGCAAGGGCCAATAATATTCCACTTACACCTTTTTCTGTACTTCTGGTGACAATTTTAACATAAGACCACAATCCTCACTTGGTGTACAGTAGCAAAGCTCTGTTAAAATCACTGATCCTACTCTGGTATTTACCTAGTGACTGATTTTACTGTTTTATATGTTGCAACAAATAGCTTGACACTAACAAATCAACATTCAAGTTTGATTAATTTTGCTTTTGCAGTTGCCCTTCTCATTTGTGTATTTTTATTGAAGCTGCTTCCATGGACATGCACATGAAGTGACCCTTGTCTCATGCTTCTTGAGTGTTTTTTTTCATTAAAAAAAAAATAGACCAACATGAAAACCAAAAAAAGCCTCTATGTCTACCAAGAAAATCCCACTCTCTCAGTTGAAGTCTAACTACCTTTAGCTACAAGTCTTAATGAGAAAAAGATGTGCTTGGGGACATGGTTTAGTGGGACTTGGCAAGTGTTAGGTTTGCAGTTGGACTCAATGATCTTAAGGGTCTTTTCCAACCTAAATGATTCTATGATTCTAAGAGCAGAAATAAGTTCTTACCAGCCTGCAAACACCCCACTGCTACCATAGCGCATCCTAAGCATTGACCGAACCGGTTCAGGACGTGGCATCCAGCCACAATGAACCGTGCTGTTCTACCAGTTTTTAGGCAGGCAATTGTGTTTCGAATTCCCGCAACAATGAACTGGGCAGCAGGAACCACAGCCCCGCACAGAGGCAAGAAAGCCACTAAAAAAATCAGATCAAGAGTGCCATAAGCCAGGCAGACAACCCCACCTGCAAGTCCACAGCAAAGCCACAGCTCACAGAGGAGCAGGTTTTCACAAACTCATCAGTGGTGTCCCTACATCTATGAAAGGCAGCAGGCCTGACCTTCTCCTGAATTCACAACTGTTGTCCCGTAATCCCTCCCCAAATAGCTTTCTCCCCTCCCCTTCAAGAGCCAGCAGTATGGTGGCTGCTATCAACCGGTGCTTTGCAGACCAGCAAACTCCATGAGTGACTTTGAAGAGGTCTGCAAAGCTAACTGCCAAAGCAAGGCCACTATCACATAGGCCAAGGCTTACTATCACACTCTACATCCTCTTTAGAAAACATCTGTGATCACGTTATGAATACTGTGCTCTGGGCAAAAAGTGGTTTCTTTTATTGTGAGACTTCAGGAAGTATGATGAATTCCTCCTTCACAAAAGAAAACTGGCATTGAAGCATCAGCAAACAGTATAATCCCAGCCACAAGTACAACCATGTAAAGCTAAAATCAAATCCTTAACGACAAATAACTACAATTTTAGAGTAGGTCACATATTAGGACCAGACACTTAAGCAGGTACCCAACTCTGCACCAATAGTCGCATGCAGCTTGTGGGATGTTCTTGATCAAATAGTCCTTATTCAGACGACAGCACACAGCAAATCAGTCACCAAAATGATGCATTAAGAGGTGCTTAATACACTAAAGACAACAAAAAAATACATGCAACAACAAAAACAAATGGTAATGTATTTGAAAACCCTATCTTGAAAAAGGATGCTCAGAGGGAAAGAAAGCTAAAGGAAGCAAAACAGACATTAAAGTGCACAACTGTGTAGATACGCTTTTACTGTGAAAATGATGGCTGAGAACAACTTTTGTTTTATAAAAAATAAGGTTTAGACTATGGAAATATAGAGAAATAAATATACCCCAAACATAGCAGAGAACTACCGAGTTCTGTGAAAGACAACAACAAAAAGAACTGATCTACATATTTTTTTCATGAGCTGTTTAGAGCTTATAAAAGACCAGAATCAACACTTCTATGCTTCCCACACCATGGAGATCATCTCTAAAGATTCAATTAGTATTAGAAATAGCAAAGACCTGATGCAACTAACAGATGCAGGACTTGAAATTTTGAAAGTAAGTATTACACAACACACAGTTTCAAGAGAAACTAAATGTCAAATGGACTCCTATCTCTCCTTAGTCTCCACTTAAAAAAAAAAAAAAAAAAAAAAAAAAAAAAAAAAAAAAAAAAAAAAAAAAAAAAAAAAAAAAAATAAAAAAAAAAAAAAAAAAAAAAAAAA
>WKFP01015198.1:657927-692523 GCA_011057875.1 Pterocles orientalis | reverse complement strand
AAAAAAAAAAAAAAAAAAACACCACACACCTACAAAACACATACTCAGATGAATTTTAGGGGAAGGATCATAAATAAAAATCCTGACCGACCATAGAATCTACTAGACAGCACTGGCATAAAAGAAAAGCAACAGATAAAAGATAAAAGAAAGCAACAATTTAAAATGAAAAACAAATTACATTTTCATACTGAAAGTAACATACTAACAAGCTCTTTTTGAAAGCGTGAAAAAGCTTTCATACTGCTTCAAGCACTGAAGATTCCTGTTTCAGCTTCATAAAAACACAGCAACAGCTCTAAGGAATCTATCACTTTAAGAAAAAAAAACTAGTAAAAAGAATATTCAGATTAAAAAAGAACAAGAACTCCAAAATTAGTCTGTGCACTCTGTGCAAGATCTTGGTGCACTTATATACAAACCTTAATCATACTGTTCTGTACTATTTTTCTACTAAACTTTTGAATCAGTAGGTACTTACTGAATATTTACTTTTAACTTATTTGGGAATATACAGCCCAAACACTCCACCAATTCTCCTAGAGAGTCCCTACCAGCCTTTATGCCTACCACATTGTACGTGTTGCACCTTCTGCCACCCTGAGTTCCTTGTAAAAGAAACTTCCCTGAAACAAGGGTGACTCATCTGCAAAATTTCAAGTTTCCACTCCAAAGAATGAAGGCACTGAGTTTCTTAGGAGGGGGAAAAAAAAAAATAATAAAAGGCCCATCAACGTATTTTCCCATAACTTGTTCCTGAAAACAGATGAATCATTTTAACAGTAACTTTGAAAACAAAGCACGTTTTGGCTCTTCAGCCAAAAGAGCTGAATTGGAAGATTCAGCCGAAAGAGTAAAACTTCGTCAAAGTTATAAAAAAGAAAACCAGATTCCAATAACACATATATCACACAACCTGAACTATAAATGATGTTTCTGCAATCATTTTTTCAAGTCTCCATCTTTTCTGAAGAAAGAATATATACCCAATGAAATACTGAATGCACTACACTCTGCATTTGCCTACAGCTTTCTTAAGTCCAGGTAAAATTCAACTTGTGAAAAGTTTCTTCTACTACATTTTATACACTTCTTTCAATAAAATAACTCATTTTCTTCTGTTATTCCTTAATTATAGGCTTTCCCACCAAGAACCTATGCATTTAGCAAGAATTACAGCTTCTTTTTTTTTTAATTCTATGTCATGAAGTCTGGTTGTATTTCACTGTTAAGAAAACAGCACAGCTAAGTTTTTAGAGTGGCTTCTATTCACGCAAAGAACTGCAAGCATGCTTGCAAAACACAACAATTTGAGTTCTAAAACGGTAGCTAAATTTGATAGCTGACAATAAAAAGAGCAAAACACACAAACAAAATCCAGACAAACAGATTTTATTCATATAAAAATTGATTACCTGGGAGGCATCAGAACAACCATAGTAATTTTTCTTATTATTTGTAATAGGGTAGCATTCAGAGGCTCCAATTTGGATGCTGCATAGACTTCATGAAGGATTCTATTGTTTTATTTAATCAGTAATAAGGACGTGTTTCCATGCAAAGCTGCCAACATCCAAAAGAAGCTGTACTAAAGCCCTTTTCACTTTTGATCTCATGATTAGAAACAGTGACATTTACAACGAAAATATGCATACACCTAAACATTAACAGCACTCACCTTTTTGTCTCTACATTACTCAGCATTAATACTTGCACAGAAAAAAGAATCTTAAGTGTCTTTGCCCCGACAATGTTATTTTCATTTTATCTGTGGAGAATTGTCCCTCCACAAAAATAACAGTCACTTCAACAGCTTGTGTGGCAGCAGTGCAAGCAGGTAGATTTTTAGATTTTCCATTTGATACATAAGGAGGAACATAAAGAAACAAGCGACATCTGTTTGTTTGGGTGAGAAATGTGCAAATTTTCCACCACCAAATCTCCTCTGGGTGTGACAGTATTATCCCAGCCAAACAACACTGGCACTAGTTGTAACACTGAAGATCTCTGGACACTGCCCATTAAGTACTTACATGCTAAGGAACTACAGGGATGACACAAGGAACAAACTCATGCAGTTGAATGAAATGTTTAAAATAGGATGTTTTTGATTGCATAAGATAATATTTCTGTGTGTCTGCAGAATTAATGAACATCTACCATTCAGTCACCCACAATGCTTTTTTGAACACTTTAATGCTATCCACAATGCAGATGTGGTTCATCTACTGAACTGTTAAACAGCATATGAATCAAAGAGAAACACGGTCCAAAGTTCTACTTTATCTGAGAAATAAGTGGGTTAGTATTACCAATTAGTCTGGAGTCAAAATACGGCACTTCTGCCTGAGCATGTGTTTTGAAGGGTGAGAACAAACTTGTAAAAGATTCTCTGAGGAAGTTTTTCCTTAATAGAACTACAAAGATATTCAAATAGCACCACTATAAATCCAAAATGTTATATTACAGAGTAAGCTTGAATGAAAGTAACTTCTCTTTATCAGAGAAGTCTAGTACTACAAATATTAATTACAAACAAGGCACTTTTACAAATAACTAAACTCTGAGTTTAATGGATACCTGTTTCTGAAGTCCTAAACCAGAGTCACTTTTTAATAGCTTTCACTATAATATAATTAACGAATTAGGACCTCTGGCCTAATCACATGTCACTAATCTAAAGAGTTTGCAATGTAATTGATGAGCCAGAAACAATATAGTGCTGAATAATACAAACACGGAGAAATACAGTCATGGCAGCAGAACTCCATCAGACCAAAACCAAGTCACCAGTCGAAATTTGTTTCAGCATTGTACTTTATTTCACCTTTTTTATAAATTATAATCTACAGAGAAATTCCAATCAGAGCTATTTGAGGCGATCAAACCAAGCAGGGTTAAAACCTTAGCTAGCATTCCATCAGCATACCCAAAAATTACATACGTTAAGCTCTATTGGATTTCCAGAGGTTGAACAGCACAGAGAAATCGGTCGTTTTGCTAACTTAAAATTCTCCATGACATAAAATTGAAACCTCTTCCATCAAGCTACAGACCTTGCTATTTATATAACTAAATAGCGTGTAAGGTGTTGAAAGATGCTGTCCAAATGCAACCAACTTCCAGAATGACTTCTGAAGGATTCCATGAGTTTAGAGGGAGGTGTGAGCTTTTGGGGTACACTGAAAGCGCTTATTCTGCTACTTGTTACCTAAATCATTCCCATTTCTTCTGTACTACCCAGGTTATCCTTCTCCTAATAGCATGATTCTGAAAAATGATCTGGTGGTAATAAACTACAACAAACACGTTGATTCCATTTCCAGAATTACACCTTTACTCAAAGGTCAGCTAAACAATAAACTCATTAAAAGAAATGTCTTCCTTTATCTTCAAACTCTCTCCCCTGCCCACTCCAGATATCCTTTTTTTTTTCTATGTATTAAAGGGGCATATTTTTTCTGTCTTTTCTACTCTTTCTCTAATTGATGACAGAGGTAGCTCAACCAGAAAAATGAAGCTGCAACACATACAGTCTTAGTTTCATTAGCACGAGAACACTAGTAGCAAAGACAAAAAGGTACAGAATTTGCTGTCAGATAGCATCTAAAAGAGAAATTCCCCTTGCAATCTGGGTATGTACTCTGTTTCCAGAGTAAAGAAAGCCGTTCAATAACTCCAAGATCTAGTTGGAGTATGATCTACTAATGACTTTTTGTATAACTAATCATTAGAAATCACAACACACATTCCACAGAGGCCAATATTAAATTGAGTTACCATCATGTTAGTACCGTCTTCTGGTCTATTCAATAAAATTCTGGCTACTTAAACTCCTGAGGGATAAGTTCTGTTCTTAATTATATTGATGTCCTCAATGGAAATTATCAAGAATAGTAGCCAAGAAAAGTGTTTAATGCACACTTTAGATTTAAAGAAATATTCACATCAATTCAGATTTTATTATCCTTCCATGTCAGAGCCATTCAGTGGAAAAGACGTCTCCACACAATGCATACACAATTTTTTAACATGACAAAGATTAAGATGACAATGTTTTGCAAAGATGCTTTATAAGCCTGTAAAAAAGAACTGCTTATTCAAACCATACCCAAAACAAGACAACTTACCAGTCTCCAAAATCACCAGCAGCAAAGACCTCTAAAAAAAGCAGATTTTATTTCTCTGTTCATTCTACCCACAACTCTCAGTTACCCAGCAGAGAAACAAGATGCAGTCAAGATACCTGAACAGTATTTGAGTTTCCAAGACTGACATTTCTCACACAACTTACTGCTCAGGGATCCTGTGATGCTCTACACATCCCACAGGTAACATGTAATTGTTACCAGTTTCACCTGTACTCAATAATTTGTAAAAGCCATGCCATGAAAGCCCTGAATAGAGAGCACTAAAAGCACCTTAAATAGATAAGCCTTAGCCACAATCATCTTGAGAAAAAGTGATCCAGAAACAAAAACTAAGAGTTTCTAAACATCACCATGATCTCAATAAACTAACTGCCAAACTAAAGCACAAAGATGGAATATTTAAAACAATTTATACAAATTTGATAGGTTTTTCTAGGGTCACTTCACATTTTGAGAAGATTAAGAGTTTGCTATGGCACATACAAACTAACACATAGTAATCAGAAGCAGAGAAGTTTCTAAGGAACAATCATATAACGCAAACAATATTAACCACATTATCCTGTCTGTGGAACCTGGAAAAAAATACACTCTAAAACTGCAGAAATGTTAAATGTAAAATACTTCTTGCAAACTTTCAATCCAAGAGAAACCAACTTATTACAGTATTTGTTGGAGCCTGGTTGTAATTAAATACAGGAAGGATATTAAAACTTCCAAGAGATTTTTTTTTTAAGCCACAACAGAAGAAAAGGCACAATTGCATAATTGGAACCAAATCCAAAACCCACTTCCTTCTTATTTACTAGCATCATCTAAAGGACACTATTTAGATGCTGACGCTGAAGGGTCTGGAGCGTAAATCATCTAAAAGGCAAAAATTTCAAAGCAATTGTATGACATAGGTTAAAAGTTTATAGATGAGAGATATAGAAAGTTAGTGCTTACTGTAAAACCACATCCTAGCGGTCACTGTATCTCTCTTCTCAATGAGATCCTAGAACTTAATTTTGTTGTGGGGAAAGAAATCCTCTTTGGTAGTAATAAGCTGCTATAAAGCTAGAGGGCAAAAATGCCTGATACAAAAAATCTGAAAGAAAGATGTCTTTTTAAGATATGTTAAAAATAACATTTCTTCAGAGAACAGGATTTCACTTATTTGGTTCTACATTGACCAGTTAAATACTAAACAAACTTGACAATCAGTGGGATATTTCTTTAAAAAGCTTCAGATCATTTTCATTGGTAGTTGCATTCAATTCAATGCTCTTTGTCATTAGCATATCTGTGCAGGAGATTAACAACAAAACCATCTCCTCCCCCACCCCCCAAAAAAAAAAGAAAACAAAAAAAATCCTCTTGCATTTCTATAAGGCATGCAGAAAAGTGATAGCACAGAGAAATGGACATGTATATGCTAGGGTTTTTGCTATAAAATAAACCTTTTTCTCATTAAAAACTACTGCACTCCAGTGAAACTCACACTGAAGGAAAAGTTATCATGATGCATCTGTTTGACCCCTAGATCCCACCATTAATCAACAGCTGCAAGAAGAACCTAATAAACTAAAAATCTACAACTCCAGGTTCCTTATTGTTTTGGCAGCATCCGTGAGAGACTTCTTTTTAAACATTAATCACATGAGGAAGAGATAGCTTTAGATATCTTCACTTGGTATGTAAAACCATAATCCCTTTGAAAGCATGGATCCTTCAAGAATCTGATCATATCACAGAAATTTGTCTAACTTTCCTTTAAAAAAAAAAAATTACCACTAGAAGTACTGCAAGAGGAAACTTTTTTTACATTAATTTTTAGATTTGTGCTACTCTTTCTTAGTACACTCACCCCGAAAGACTTCAAGCCACCACCAGTTTTGCAAAAAGAAAAAAAAAAAAAAGAACCAGGAAAACTAGATGTTCTCATAGAGACTCAGCCGTCAGTTATGTTCCTCTTTATTCATTTTAACAAGTTTTTAAAGGGATTGATCCCATGCATTTATTTTTAGTACCCCAGCACCTCATCCATAAATTTTTTTTCCAATTCCATAAATGTTCTCATTACAGTCTTGGGCCAACACCCTCAAGTTAATTTGTCCTGAAGTAACAGGGTTATCTAAAACAAAATAGCTGTTTTCTGAATAACAACTTATACATATACTCTATTCCAAAATACCAACTTATTGCAGTTTAATTTACCCAACACCGAAGTAAATAAAAACACTTATTTTACCATTAGAGTGCACATGTATGGAATTACTTCTCAATGACTTTTAGATAATTATAATTTTATAACATGGAGGTCATTTGTAAAAAGCGAAAACCAAATGTAAGTCAGTAGTAACTATAAAATTGCCATAGAACATGATCACTGTGGCACAATAAGGAAACTGTCACCAACGTCATTATTGTCATAATTATCATTGTCATCAGTTGTACCAATTTGCATTAATTTATGTCAAAATGGAATTCTGCGGTTCAAACATCTACACAACTAAAAGCAATGTTTTCTTAAACACCTACCTGAGATGACAAGAGATTACAGTCAATGTGCAGTCCTCTCCCTGTCTTATACCTCTGAAGTAAACCAGCCATAATTGCTCCATATGAATACAACCCAGTAGCAAGATCTGTCATGGCTACTCCCGGTCTCACTGGTTCACCATCCTAAAGAAAAAGAAGAAAACACCCCAAAGTAGAACTAGAAGAGGCAAAACATCACTTCTTGTTACAGTACATTATACACAACTAACCTGAAAAAGTGCTTACATGTTTCTGCATTGCAAACTGCATAAGAGTATCTTTGAGTAAACAGAGGCACAAAAATTACCACTGAAAACCAGATATTCTTGCAGTTTCTACTCAATTCTGTAACTTTGCAATGCCACAGACTGTAAATCGTGAATGATTTATTTTGCTACTTTTTGGCCTAATAATTCTTCAACTCACCAACACAAAAAGGAAAGAGATACTGTTAGAGACAAGAGGATCCAGGAAAAAACTAATTTCATTATGCCTGGAAGCCAAAGGTCTAAAGGATTTCCACAGTACACTGACGCAGGTGCACGCCCATCTGAAAGGCAGAACCATATTGGTTTACTCTTCTCACTCTTTTTCTTCCCCCTCTCCTGGACCTCTGCCAGCCAAATCTCAGTTTTGTGTTTTCTGGTACATGCACTCCAGCTTCTAGTGTGAAAACAAAAACAACTTTGTTTTGTTTAGTCATGTGCACATCACACCTGCAAAGACATTCAAATTCTTGACCTTTTGACCAAAACTCACTGTAAAGTTGTTGGTTCTCCTTTTTCAGTACATCATCCCTTTTTTCTGGCATGAAAGGAAGAACCTTTCTTACATCGTGTGTTTGTACATCATGTGAAGAATCATTTTACATTATGTGTTTCAGAACTTCTCTAATCATTGGCACAAAATATGTCCCCTCTACAACCAACGGCAAAATAAACTTCTAGTTTCGATCAAGTTAGGTTTTTACCATAGAAGCTTAAAAGTGCTGCTTCTGAGTCCTTCTACCATTTGCTACTCTGAAAAGTTTGAGGTCACACGCTCAGATTCTAACAGCCATTACTTGCCTTGAAATATAGTCCACAAAGAGCAGCACAAAGCTAACGGGACTGTTTGAGAGCTTCAGCACCTAAGTAAGCCTATCATAAGCCAACTTAAAATTAGTATAACTGATAAATAATAACTGTTTGTCAAAGTTCCCATCAATGCCTTTAAACTAATGTAGAATAAAGTCAATAAAACTGAATTTACAGAATCACTTTAGTCATGTCTAAACTGCTAAGCGTAATCATACATTAAGATTGCAAAAGAGTTACGTTTACTGATAATTTTTTTAAAGTGTCTTGGCTTCACATAAAAAATTAAAAACTTATCTTCATCACGTTTTTTTTAATTTGCACTCCAACAGGATTTATTATAAGTCTAACATCAAGTCATAAGTTAAAAATTATTTTGTGAAAAACTATCATTTTGCATTAATATGTCAATTCTGTAATAAAAGACTGCAGTAAAATATTTTGGATGTAAGACAGAAAAGGCTGTTATTTTGTTCATGTCCTAAATGTGACTAACAAAATTATAAAATCTGTAACAAAGATGACAAAATTAAAAAAAAAAACAACCCTCACTTACTGTCATTCAACCTGCAGTAAGAATTAGTCTGTGGCTAACTATAGCCTAGATACTAAGGATGAGGAGTAAACTACCCATCCATAAAAGGAACACTGCTTTAGGAAGTACTTCTTTTTTGAAGAATCTCTTCCTTCCTCCTTCTCCACACCAAGCTACTTCAGCTTCCCAATGGAAATGACAATTCAAAGGTTCCATCCATTTACCACTTTCCTTTACCCAACTCTGGGGGAAAACAGGAGGGAAGTTCTTTATTTGTATATGTGTAGGCCTACTAAGAAAACTAATCAGCCCATGAGAAGGTTTCTGCTCATCAGATCCATCACTGAGAAACACGTATTTTAAAAAATAACATTTCCCCCATATTATCTGCCACAAGTTCTCAGTTTGTTAAATCATTCTTTCTTCATTCTAGCCAAAACACTGGGATGAGCAGAATCACAAAATACTTAAGATTTTGCAAACAGGTATGCAGAAAAATTCTCAGTTGGAAAACACTTCTCACTGTTTTCAAAATGCCATTGATTTCACCCTTGACGCAGAAAACTTCACAGATTTCAATTTCACTATTTCAATATAGTTACTATGAATTTGTCTTCTAAAGGCTTGATTCCAACACTTTCCTCATCAAGTACTAAACTACCTAGTTTTAAAGCAAACAATTCCTTTGCCTAAGTAAAAAGTTCACTTTTATTTCTCAAAATATTTTCACATTTTCCCCTTCCAGAACTTCACCATTTGAGAAGTCAAACTACTAGCACTATACTGCTATGTTATTTTTAATATGTTGGCTTTACTTCATTATAACACTCCAACACCTAAAATTCTGCAGCAGTTCACACAATCTCCACTCTTCCTTGGTCTTTCTAGCAAGACCTGTGACCAGCTGCCATTTTTCACTCTTTAAACCGCTTCTTTAAACTGCCCAAGTGTACCATAAACCAGCCTTTCTGTGATGCATATCTGCAAGTACTGTGAAATAGATTCATTCAGGTTTCCATCTCTATTCTGCCGAACAAGGGATATGAAGATGCTTTATATGAAGGATAAAGCTCCAAACACAGAAATTCCTTCCTTTAGATGGAGCTTCTGCCAGCACAGCTGCACTTTTGTGTAGTTAATATTAGGCCAGTTCCCTGAGCAAAGTAAGAATCTATACAGTAGCTTTTATTCAAGCAAATTATTTTAAAAGTAACAGACACCACCAACTCTGCCAGCCAAAAGTGATAATACTTTTACCGTGGAAGGGCAAAACATAGCCCTAGTCAGGGAGAAAATGCCTTAAGCAGGGCTGGGTTGAATCCTAATTAGGGGCAGCACCAGGAGCGGCCCTTTGCTCATTTGAAAAGATGAGGATTCAGTCCGCTAGAGCAGACCTTTTCTTCCATCACTGCACTTTGTTATTGCTCAATCTTACCACCAGTTTACACTTCTATTCCCATTTTCTGATGTTTGCTAAATTCCTTACAATTTGTCAACACATTCTGGCACAGAAATAGCCACAACACATTTCGGAAGCTTCCTTTCCCCAGTCTTTTTTTTTTTTTTTCCCCTTTGACATAATTTCTCTTCCCAAATTTACATCAGTAATATAAAAATGATCCATTAAAAATGGAAATTATTCTGAAATGACATGCTTAATAAAAGTATTCCAAGGCCAGCAGTCTTTACAGATGGGAAATAGCTGCTGAAGCTAATATGAACCAGCAATGGCTGTATTTTTCAACAGCTCCAAGCTATACACCATGTGTACTCTTTTGTTGCAGTTTGTTTAGTTTTAAGCTGAAGAATGGTCCCTCTGGTACTGTAGATCCCAATCATGTCTCGCTGTCTTACGTTCAGTAAAAAAAAAATGTTTCTTCAGCAAGAAAGAATACACCACCATAAAGATACCCTGAATATCGAAAATCGCATGTAATAATCCACTTGGAGATTGAAGGGGATTTGTATCCAAATTGGTTTTTATTTAATTAATTTCAAAGTATTGCCTTAAGGAGTCAGAAATTTTCATCAAAAGGATATTCATCTGCACTGATGTATCTGAATATATTAAGTAAAAGCTTTCTGTTCATCAAACACGGAACTTGAATGTGGTGTTTAACCAGGAAATATCTACAAAATTATGTCATCCAGGACAATAAATGTGTCATCAGTGTAAACTACATTCTTTAGTATATTTTAATTTATGTAAAGAAAAACTGAATGTGGCCTGAAGCAACTACTTTCATTCAAAACAGTTTCGTGGTACAGATTTACACAAAACACATTTCCCACCATTGCTTGTAAATTTTTATGAACATATTAGAATTTCAAATTTCACAGGTGTCATACACTTCTAATACAGAGGTAACCAAGTACATGTGTAAAAACCTGAATTTCATGCAGGTTTCTGCAATGAAAACATAGTTTAAAGATAGCATTCTACTGTTCACTGAATGTGTTTGGGTTTGTACAATCAGCAAAATCAACAGCAGCACAAAAGTGCAGTTGCTTGTGCCTGTAACTTTGCAATATTGCCGAAGTTTCAGCTTAATGCCAAGGTTCAGAACTTTGCTCAGAACCATTTCAAAGTAATCAGCATTAAGACATTTCTGTAACAACTATTTCTTAGTGAAAAAAAAAAAATAAAAAAAACACCAAGCCATCAGGACTTTCTTTATGCAGGAATCTTCTCTCAGATCTTAAAAATCAGATGTATAAAACATATGATCTTCCCATCCCCCTTTCAAGAGGTTTACACTGTGTGCCAACTGTGATATTATTGTGTATCTTTGGTTCACTCCACATTTGTATTACAGTAACTTTATCTCCTCAATAAAAAGAAAACTTGGATATAATACACATTTTAGTCAGAAATGTCCATCTCTCTCACTGTGATCTCTCTACTGCTTCAAAAATTATAGTGGTACATGAAATATAAAGTAATGAAAAAAAATAATGTTACATGTGTGACAGACTTAATGAAGGTTTAAGTTTTGCTCAAAATCCTCTTTTGGTAATATATTGCTTTCATGACCTTAATAAGATTTTACTGATTGGAGGCATGGCCTCAGTACCCAATAAAGTTACGAGATCTACAACAGCAAACTGCTTTGAGACATTAAATCAGTAGCCACATGGTTGGAACAAACCAAAATTCACAACATGAAACCTCTCTAAGCTAAAATTGAATATATATTTCTACAAGTTCTACCCATTTTAAAAATGTCAGATACAGGACATAATTTTAGTATCCCATTGTTAAAATGCTTTGTGAGGAGCTGTAAATACGTATTAACATACCTCAAAATTAGGCACCTCACTCATGTATGCAGATGTTTTATTGCTGCTGCTCAAATTCATTATGATTTGTCTACTGTATCAGCTGATACTTCTAAGACCATCCTGCAAGCACATTCAACAGCTTGTTTGCTGAAGAGAAGTTTCCACAGAGCACTGCTATATTGATGTTATTATGCTGATTAGGGATAGTTACCGCAATGCAATATAAAACCAGCATCACCCGTTATAACTTTATTTCCAATTCATAAGAATGGCATTTTCCATTTTATTTAAGACAATAATAAAAAAGTAAACTCTAGTTTACTGCAGTATGCTTCAAATGATCATGTTACTTCTAGTATATGAATTCCATGTTATCTGGTCAACAAATAAATCAAGGTTTAATAAAGAACAAGATCACGAAAAAGGGAGTAAGATTCTTATTCTTTACTTTGGCCACTTTTCTACATACTGACTGAAACAAGGTTTTCTGCTTTTTTCAGAGCTAGTTTTGTGGAATTTTAAACACAACTAAGACACATGAACATAAATGTAGAATATGGAAAATTTTACTATTAATAATACATGTTATTTTCAAGTAACTTTCAAACAAGCATACAATATGATTTAAAGCCACTTGAGTAAATTTTCACTATAACAACAAAAAGCAAATTTGCTTCTTTGGAGTCACTGACCACTCAAGTCTTTGAAACAAAACTGTCCCTCTATACATCAGAAAATCATTTTGAGAAATTGATGAAATAATACATGACCAACTTCAAACAAAGAAAAATAAGAAGCGAGTTTTGGCATGTTTATTTTAATAATGCAAGAGAATGACTAAGTTTGAATGAA
Organism: Pterocles orientalis; assembly: GCA_011057875.1. NCBI lineage: Eukaryota > Metazoa > Chordata > Aves > Pterocliformes > Pteroclidae > Pterocles > Pterocles orientalis. The sequence goes on along the minus strand of WKFP01015198.1, from coordinate 680,104 downwards.
TTCTTAAAAGCCCCCAGTGAATAGACAGAACTGTTACCAAAAATGATTAAATGATTCCTGTGATTACATTTCCTCAAGCCCTGGTGAGGTGACGCAAACATCTGGATTTCCCGTGCAGATCTTAACAGAATATTTTAATAAAATCCATCTTCATAAGGGCCACTGAGGAATATTACTCTCACAATACAGCTTACATGCAATTATTCAGTATAACACTATATTTTCTGTCATTCACATATCACTGAAAAGCTTTACCAAAGTCTTTTTTTTTTTTTTTGCAATTTTTCAACATACTTTCCTTTATTCATGTGATACTAACAACATTTGCTCCTTTCTAACAGTTTATACTCCCATGTAATTTCATTTGGTATATTTTGAGGTGCGTATGAAGTTTCTGGCATTGTATTGGAAGTCCTATACTTTCACTCTAAAGACACCAGGGCCAGAAAGTAAAAGTCACTTACACTGCAGTTACTGCGATCAGTCACTGCTTTAGTGTATATGTGCATTACACGCTTGAAGAGAAGCACCTGTAAGGACTGGACTCAACTCCAGGTCTTCTCCTGTTCTGAGATGAGACGTCCTATGAGTATGTATCATTAACAAGGTAGCAATGGGCAGACAGTTTTAGGACACTAGGTGCAAGATGTTTCAGCTTCCCCAGTCAAACACCGCTTGACTCTTTTTTTTAACAGGAAGGACAACTCTGGTAACAATAACTGCCACAAGCAAAGAGTTCTGAATATTGCCATTGTTCTTGGCAGAAAACAAGTTTATTGGCAGAATATTAACCCTACAGTATAGCTATGTCCAGATCATGCATGGTTAGCTTTCAGCAACCTACTCAAACATGAATATCTGACACTAAATACAGAACCTTGATGAACTCTTTGTCTATCCAGGGCATTCAAGTGCCATACTCCAAAGATCTGCCCTACCACATCCAGAGTATCAGAAGCACCACCACAGAAGACTATCTAGTGTTTATGATGCATAGAACAGACTTGTAACATTATCTCACTTGGGAAGTGACATTTGGAGACCACATTCCCTGCATCTGTAGGTGATCCAAGACAGCTTAAGTAAACGCCTATTTGACCAGCATTTTTCTGAGGTGAAGACACACATTCTATATATCCCTGGAATCCAGATACTAAACTACCTCTGTAATGCTTCCTGCACTACTGCAGCTACCAAAAGTCTTGGATATCAGTGGGAATAGCAGCACATAAAGCTTTTCCAAAGCCACTAATGGCATTTTTCTGCTTATTTTCTGGGCAAGATGATTGAAAAGACAGTTTCTCACAGTTATCTGGATGGTTTCAAAACTCCCTCTTATTTTTTTAAGAGGGAATATCAATATCAAAACATGGGTGAGACTTCCCACGCGTATGTACGGTTCCATCATCCAGGTGTCAACAATGTGTCAACCACACAAGTGACAAGCGGCCATTAACAAGTTAGCATAAATCGCCAACTATTCACTGGAGATTCAGGATAGCATTTTTCTCCTGTTCTGTTTCTCAGGTGTTGGTTTTGCAAGCCTGGAGATAAGACAAAAGCATGACAACTTTCTTCAATTTACAGAGATAAGACCTCTTGTTGGACTCAGGAGGGCGTGCATAACAGATGTGTTAGCATAGGCTATCTTGCTCCCACGCAGCATCAAGTTTTAGTATATGGCACTAAGATTTATAAATTGAGCACCATACCTCATGCCCTGTTATATGCATGAGACCGGAAGCAGCAGCTGCAATGGTGTCATATCCGCCTCTCCGAGCCATTGGACCCGTCTGGCCATAACCTAGAACAGAATGAGAACAATCAGTACTTCAATCAAGGACAAGTACAACATAAACACATACTACTGTTCTAGTATGAAAAGGAACTAACTAGTATTTCTCATTAGCTTTTGTTCACAAGTTGTCCAGATTGTACAACCAATGAATGCTACTGTATACTATCTATTCCTTCACATTTTAAGAATGAAAAGTTGGATTTATCCTGTGCAGGTTGATGATGTGTTTGATGTTAATTCTAGACAGATTCCTGGCCCTGCTATGTTTCATTTACTTGGAATAAAATTCCTTTTTTAACTTGCTGGGTGACCTGAGGTGGGATTCAGATGCCATTTCAGAGGCCCTATACCTATAGTATCACAGGGCCCTTGCTGCCTGTGTTACAGCTGCACTCTGCCATAAAGATATACAGAATACTACAAATGATACTGAAATCATGACGCTATGGTGTAGACACGTGAATTCTTCCCCCCTCACTTCTCACTTTCACATCTAAGCAGAGCTATCTTCAAAATAAAACATTGTTTACAACAGAGGGCAAGGCAGTCCATTTAGCAAATACACACAATCTGTCTGCCAAGAGTTAGCAACAATGAAATTCAAAACACAAAAACGGAACTACATAAATACAGTTTTGTTCAGCTATGGAATTAGCAACTGTAGCAACAAGGATGCTCTCTTGCGTTTCTCTGCTTTAACTCATCATGTTTTTCCAACAACCACCACCAAATCTTCCAGCTAAGGTGGTCTTGCAGGATCAGCTGAAGAGGCGACAAATCCAGACATCACTCATATTCCCCTGCCAGGGATTACTGCCTGTCAATCACTGTATAACCTCATAATTTAGGGCTGAAACTGGAGGCAGTTAATGCACTGGGACTGTACAAAGCAATGACCGTAAGTGCTCGAAGAGCCAAGTCTGGTTTTCTTTTATGGAACCAGTGACCACTAACACAAAGGGGAGAAGTCAACAGGGAAGGAGCAACATGCTTGATTTTTATTATTAGAACTAATAGAAACTATCAGAGCTCTTAAAATCAGATTTAAGAGCCTCTCCTCCTCCAGTAGGTAGTAAATTCAAAAGCTATTCTCATGCTTTCTTGTCCCCTTTTCAGATATCTCTAAGAAATCCCCTAATTACAGGAGCAAACAGTTAGGAGATATTTGTCTCAGACAAGATTCCTAGTTTGGCTGGCACTTTTAAGGCAATGTTTCTCTATTACTCTTAGCTGTGAGGACAGTACTAAAACAAATATATCAACATGTACTGCAAGATAAAACTTTCAGAATCTCCTAAATTCCTTTGAACTATCCTCCCGGAATAATCTTCTCTCTATAGAGACAGTCTGTATGGCAGACGTGACAGTCTAAACATTGGCTTTGTTGACTACAGCACACAATTAAAAACCATTACTCATTGGGGCAATCTTCCTCAGTTCCTCCACATGGACCAATGCTGTTATGTACAAAATTCATAAATGACTTCTAACGTACAGTGCAGAAGAATAGTGATCCCTTCAAATGGGAGTTAAAGCACTTTGTTACTCCAATTAACATTCAGCAAATCACACCAAGCAAAACAATATCCACTAACCATACCATTTTCCCCATTATACCACAAACTATCTTAATTATCCGATATTTTTCTGGAGACATCAGATCCACATTGTACAAAGCTAAGGCAGAACTCAACTTCTACCCTCAGTGCCACAGGGAATACAATGTCACTACAGCCAGCACATTGACATTGTCAGTGTAGCCTCAAAACAAACATTTTGGAAGAAAGAATTCAACGCTTTTCTTAGGGTGAAATCTGTACCTTACTGACTTCACTACTCATAAGAAAAAAAAACTTTTACCAGTTTACCCAGTTTTATCCAAAATCACGTCTCTGGCAACAGCCGACTGTGAGACCCAAAAGAGCAACTAGTGGCATTTCCTTTACACACAGTTCCATATTTACACACTAAAGTTTACAGAAAAATAACAGTCTTCATTTTCAAAAATAACAGGACTAGCAAATAAAATATGGTGAATCAACCCAAAAATGCTCTGAAGGGCTCTAACTAGGTATATACTCTAACTGGAATGAACTGTAGCATTAAAACCATTTAGATGTGGGGCCACTTCAAAAACAAAATCTTGCTCAATAAAAAAAACCTCAAAAAAACTTAAATTGAATAGTGAAAAGCATATTGAAGTAAGTGAGAAATTATGTACTGGCCTCAATTATTAACAAAGAAAAGACATCTCAACACTTCTGCTCTCACAAATGCTTTCATAAACAGAAAACATATGAAAATTAAGCATTTAGTATGTAGACAGAACTATGAAATGCTTTGCAATGCTTTTCTTTTAAGGACAAACACCCATCCCTCAAACAGTATGTTCAGAAAAGGCAACAGGCAACAAGTCATGCATTTTTCTAGTGGCATTTCGGAAAAACAGCTTTAAGTCCTTTTCACTACAACAGCCTGCTTTCAAAATAAAAATATATAAAATAATATATGAAAAAACTTCTTAAAGATATACAAATGCAACCCAAAGTTTATATTTGTCCAAATACCCTGTGTTCTCTCGCACTTGAATGAGAGACAAAAGAATTTAAAACTTAATTTAACAAAACTGAGAGTTGCCTAAATCATTTCAGTTGAAAAGGGAGGTCCATAGATCATAGAATGGTTTGGGTTGGATCATCAAGTTCCAACCTTCCTGCCGTGGGCAGGGACACCTTCCCCTAGACCAGGTTGCTCTTATTTAATCTGCATAGCAAGCATTTGAATCCAGCAGAAACACCAACTCTAGCTGCCCACTAAAGGACCATTTGCCTATTCAGCAAAGACACTTAGACCTACATCTTCCTGTTCCTGTCCTGACCCTGCAGCCACGTCTATCTTCTCTGTAAGCAAGTGTACCTTTGTCTTTTACCTTTTTGTGAGCAGGAAAAATGAACAGGCTATGAGACAAGTATGAAAGAAGTTGCACCAGCTACTTTGTGTCAGCTTATGGGAATCACAGACCTTTATGGTAGGCTTTCCACCAGCAATCCTGTGTCCCGCACAACTTCCCCCAGCAACCCTGTATCCTTATCTCAGACAAGAACAGAGAAAGTGACCTTACTGGCTATATTTAGCATCCCCTGTTTTTCAGAACTTTACAAGTGACTAAAGATAAATTGCAGCTGAAAATTTTGAAAGTGTAACTAAGATCTCTGCCATCTCTCTCTGTTAGTCTGCAGCATAACTACAAATATTCAAAATGAGACATGCTTAATGTGACCTTAAAAAGTATTTAACTCTGTTCCTATATCTATTTTTTTCATATTTGGGGGAATACAACAAAGTTTCATAAAATAAGGCAGCTAATATGGAATAATACAGCTCACAGCTGTTCCAAAAAAGCCTCCAGTTGTTTGATGGCCAAATCTTTGATACAGAGCAACAAGAGAAGATCCAAGATGCCTCAAAAACATTTACCTAGCAAAATAGAAAGATAACCATGTCAAGATAAACACTAGCTTATAACAGAATTACGATCCTCATCGCTAGCTGGGGCATTAGAGAAGTAACTTTATGCAAGACACTTAATTGCAACTGATTGAAGATTCATTTGGTAAAATGAATGGAAACAAATTTCCTGTAAATATTGGCAATATGTACCCATTCCAATTAAAACTAAGAGTGAGACTGCTGCTATTATTCGATTAAATTACATTGTTATTAATACATCACAATTCCTGACAAAGGGAAGGACTGCAAGTATTTCCTTCCCCCAGATTTTTCTAGTTGGATCAGAGAGACCCAGGAAAATAAAGACACTCTTCAATGGGAAATGAATCTTAGCTGCTTCTCTAGGGCTGGTGTGATGTTCCTGCTTTGATGAAAGAGGGCAACTCGTCTGAAATGCAGAAGTCACCTCTGACACAATGAAGCTAATAATTTCCGTGCTTAGTGTACAAGCGCCATGTGTTGGAACTCAAGCTTTGGAACATACCACAGGAAAAAATTATAATATTTGTAGGTATCATATGGGACAAAAGTTTGGGAAAAAATAACATGTCATAACAAACTACTGTTGGTGTATCCACTTTAAAATGGTCAATGTATTTATCACACAGGAGAGACATACTTTGCTTTGGAATCCACCCTAAACGATTCCATTCTGAGAGACAGAAATAAATATTATGAAGTGAGAAAGGTCAGGCTGAAGATTAGGAAAAATGTAATAACAGTAAAAGCTGCTAGACAGCCCAAGTGTTATTAGTGAAGCTGCCAAATGCCAGATGCTCAAAAATGTCACACTAAGTTTAAAAATGCTAGCAAAAACTGTTTCCAAAAAGAACTCTGCTAGAAAAACAGACTAATGTGTCTTTCCAGGTCTAGCTTTATAATACCACGTCAGCTACAACATAGCTTTATTTCATTTTTGCCAGATGACAGTGGGATTTTTTGCTACATTTATGGAAGGCATTCTTCATAAATTTTCAGAAAGCAGGCAAACCAAATAAACAATTTTGTCCCAGACAAAGTTCCATGTGTCTGTAGATCCTATGCTATCCCAAGATGTGTAGTGAACACACATTTGGACTTCCCATTTGCTTGCTTAGGAGTTACTGATGAGATGATGACAGGATTCCTAACATGTATAAAAACAAGTCATTTCTGCCAGGAGCTGCCTGAAAGCATCTGGGATAACCAGACACAATTGTGTTGCAATATCATCACTTAAAGGACAATCACCCTAAACGAAATATTTTTATGCTGGTTACCTTAGATTCATTTGGGTTTTTTTACAAAGGTGAACAAAAATGCTTCTTCATTTCTCTGGTGGTTGTACATTTGATTTGCATTTGATAAAATTTAACGCTTTCCCCAGGATAGCAGGTCACAAACACACTTTACACCTTCCACAAAACAATAGAGAAAGCAGTAAATCTTAAAAAGATACTAAAAGCACAGGAACTGGAAGGACAAAAAAAGAACTTGTGCAACACCTGAAATGACTACTCTCATTTCTTCCATACAGTTTGCTTTCAAGCTACTGACGGCCCTATAATTAACTGCTACAGGAAAGTCTGACTATGATTTTTCTGTCATAAAAAGAAAGGTCAGCATTTCTCACTATGACCTTTGTCCAAAATATTTGCATCGCATGCTAGAAAAAAGCAAAAGCCATCATTTCTGCACTTTTTCATGATTTGATAGCATGATAAAACTTTAAGACCAAATATAAAACACATTGTACTAAAAGGAGAGGAAAAAACAACATGGAGACATGCTGTCAACACAGACAAATTCCCTGTAGCTCAATTCCCACATGACAAATGACATTACAAAGTCAGCCTGTATAGGATGTTCTGAGCAAAACATAGAAAAATACATTAGACATAGGTATTTCTACAAATAGGGACTAAACATTGTCACAAATTCAATCCAGATAGATGGCTACCCCTGCTGAATAACAAATTAATGAGAAACACCTTTTGACTCGTTCTATTGCCAAAATAAAACATTTAATTAAAGACAGCTTACATCTTTACTTAATAAAGATTAATGAAACAAGCAGAAGAACACAAGCAATTCTCTGTGATGAGAAAAGCCAAAATCTAACAGACACATTATAAGAAAATTTGCAATGTCAGAGCTGCCAAATACATTAGCAAAACGAGTAACAACTTTTGGAAAATGCTTGCCATGTGTTGGTCAGAAGGAAAGGAAGTACAACTTCCTGAGTAGGCAAGCTTACAGAGATCAGAACCGATACGAAAAAGGTGAAGTCAGAGCAAACTGCCAAGAGAGATGAAAAGAGGTAAAAAAAAAAAAGACCATAAGTCAGGCATCAAATCTGACCAACAATCTGATAAATACATTTCATTTCCCAATTGATGACTGTGAACGTGTACTGTGTATCAATTACTTTATTGCTTTTACACATGCTGATTTAGACATAGTGACCCTGTATTTTAAACAAAATCAGGTGTTATACATTGGAAGGCAAAGATAAAAGTTATTAAACCAAATGCAAAACTTTCTGCTAGGATTTAGCTACTGAAAGATCAGAAGAAGACAAACAGTCTCTGATAGTTGTCCAGCTCCATTCAATTTTCATGTGATCTGGGTACCCAGCCCCACACGATTCCTCTGAAAACACCAACCACACTTCTGGGACACAGCCACAGACCATTTAAAACAACACACGCCTTGGTTTTCAACAGGTTTTTCAACAGGCCTGCAAACCTGTGGGCCATATTTTCTAGCTTTTCAGCATGCCATATAGAAGTCACAAGACAGCAGCTCTTCCCTCCATAATCTAACCTGTGATTACCCAAGAGATGTGACTATCACTCTCTTTTGCTAAGCCAGTTCAAGTTGAACCTGTCGCTCTCTGAATTTCAAGGCAGAAGTGGCTTCCTAATCTAAGTGGAGGCACTCTTCTACCTGATCTCAGAAATCAAGTGCAACATGATGACCATTTTCAGAAAACAAAATTCCAACTAAAAGCTTAAGCTTTTACATGACACTAGATTAACCATTCGAAACTTTTTTCCCCTCCCTTCAAAGAAGGCTGAGACACACCCAAATTCCCCACCATTGTTCTGGGTTGACACCAATATTCCAAGCTACGTACTCTTAAGGTAACAACTCACTCATTGTAGCCTGCTTGATACAGATACAGCCAATCTCATGACTCCAAATACCTACATTGCAAAAGCTCCTTTTAAAATATTGAAGCCAACTACTCCTAGAAGCATAGCAGCAGCGTTCACCCAGAACCCATCCAGGTTGCAAAACTTACACAGAAACTAGCTAAATACTGAAGTGAGCTGTTGGTACTAACATCTGTGTGCCCGCACAGACTCTGCTGGAACTCCTCCACCCACCCATCTCTGCCACACTATCACTCCTAAGGCAAGGGAGCAAATGTTTGTGAGAAACACCTGGCTAATGCTGGGAGTCAGTCAGGAGCCAACAGAAAGATACCAGACTTCAGCTCAACAGATACTAACCATCTTTCTGTCAGTGCAGTGAAAAAATGTGTAAAACTAAGGAGTGCCTGCAAGGTGTTATTTTCTATGAATATTTATAATGCTATGACAGGAATTTAAAATAACTACTTAATTACATAATTATTTCTCAAAGCGGATATTACCTGAACAGACCTTAATTTGCTATGACTGTTATCGGTTTTGTTGACAAACAAATCCATGCAACAACATCCACTGAAGAAGCTGACCTTGACTAAGCACTCCACTGCAGCCAGGGCTTGCATGTCCACATGTTTGCACACACATTATGGATACTACGACCCTTGAATACTCCCTCTAAGATCAAATACACAGTCCCTCAGGGAGCATTAATGGTTCTTTTCCAGCTCCAGTGACTGGTGTCAAACAAACTCAAAATCAGCATGGAATTTTTTTCTAACTTTCCAAACGTTTCTTCAAAAATTTCCAAAACAAATCCATAAAGTCTAATTCTCAAAGAGGATTAAGTAAGTTATATGAAACACAATATGTTCTTAAAATTCCAGGCTCGTCTTTCAACCCAAGAACTTCACTGACATTTTTTTGAGCGCAATCACAGTTCTCTTTGCTTTATACACAAAATATGTAAACAGCTGAACCCTTACTCAGCTCAAAGAACGAGCATGCACCTATCTCCTATTTCTGAAATCAGGAACCGCAACATGAATTTTACTTGCAGTCCTGATATAACATTAATTTTCTATACAACCTAATGAAGGTGCAAATCCCAGATTGAAGTTTAAAGGAACTGTTCTCACAGATCAGATGGGAGTAGAAAATTGCAGTAACTCACTAGCACATTAGAGGCTAAGTGACCATAAAGAAAAACTGAGAGAGACCTTTCTTGGACATACACATGAAAGTTATCTTGAATATTCTTAACATTAACAGATTCCCTGATTATACAATGCATAGTTAAATATAATAGTTCCTGACCATTTACAGGAATTTAATATGTGGAGTGGTAAAAAGTAAATGCAGCTGGGTACTTGAAACAGCTGAATCTAATAACTGATTAATTCAATGTATTGCCTAACTTGAATATTTTTCTACTAACTGATTTTGGCATTTGGCTCCTTAAGAAGGGTCATATGTGAAAAGAATCTCTGCGTTCACAAAAAAGTCTGTAGTGGACACTACTGATATTTCAAATACTTGGGTTTTTTTCCCCTCTAAAAGTTTTCCTAACACAATTACCTCTAATCAAATTCTCCGACTCTTATTTCATTGATGAGAAACACCTTCTAAATAAATAAATACAATACAAAATATAACAAGATACCAGTTGTTCAGTCTGAACAACTATAACAAACTTTTGATTGGACAGAATACTCAGACACCTTGGGACATCACTTTGTGAAGGTTTTCAGAACTGCAGGAAAGTTAAAATTAGAACAACTTATAGCTTACAGAGGAGATAGTATCTTTACTTTCAGATAATGTATTTTACTATACTTAGATTTTTTCAGTCTGAATGTTAAAAGAAGATAAGATCAATTAGCAAATTCACTCCCACATATCTTAAGATCATGATTTTAATTTAACAGAAATAAAAGAATTTGACAAACAATTATAGACTGTATACCCTGAGCAGGTACAGAATATACCATACCCGTTCTCATAGTATAAAGAATATAATTTTATATGAGTAAGCACCTTGTAGTTGCAGTTCCATAAAATTATTTTGAAAGATGTACTCTTTTATAAGAGGGTCACATAATTTTGGCCTCCCATCCTCCTCTTGAAAAGGTGGTCAAGGTTCACTGCAGGACATGATCCCAATGGCACTAGGTTCCTGACTTTGCAATATCCACAAGGGATATCCACTCCTGAACAAGGGAGACATCCTATCGATGAGGAAGTTTTTCTTAATGTCTAATTTGAATCTTTTTTGCTGGAATTTTAACAGTTACTTGTCCCTCGTATCACAAACAGATTATTCTCATCTAAGAACTTTTAATTATGGGAAGGCTATTATCCACAAACCTGTTCTATTTACACCCTTTGCAGGAACATCTACAACTTCCAAGTTTTCTCTACAAGACAACTCGCAGATCAGTGGGTTTCAGCCAACTGACATAAACACTGGGATATGGAATGTTTTTAATGTTCAAGTACATGGAAAAGTGCCAGATACTGCCACCATTTTGGTTTCTAAAAATGACAAAATACAAGCAATTTTTCAATAGTTTGTGTCTTCTACACCCAAAACTGTTTACTTTCTCTTTGGTAGCTACTGACAAAATGTTTTATTTTATCACGGTATTTTAAAAACAGAATTAATGAAGACCATATGCTTACTGGGAAACATTTTCAGGCTAACACCAGCTACTTACGGTCTTCCTACCAATCTAACACCACCCACAGAAAATACTGCGAATGGGCACAAAGACACTGGATCTTTGCACCATTTTAATGCCATATTGATTTCTTTGGTGAAATCTCAAAACCTGACAATTCTAAACAGTAAAACAACAAAAAAACTAAATACGGCAAAGAATTCTGCAATCCTCATACGAAATCAGTCCATCAGGCAAGGAAAAAAGATTAATAAAACAAGAGAAAGCAGAACACAAGGCTACACTACAAGACAGGAAATTCCCTGGAAAAGGTTTTCTTTAGAAACGAGCAGAGAAATCTTCAGTAATAACAAATAAAATGTTTGGTGATCTTTTCTTGGGCCTTCTCTTTAGAATATTAGAGTTTAAACACAATAAATACAGTTTTACAAAAGCCTACTGCAGGGCTTCTGAAGTTGCCTAAGACCTTCCAGCTTTATTTCTGTTAACTTAGCTAGGCACCAGTCCAAGTATAACAGCTACTGAAAAATAAACATTAAACCATCAGTAAGTATCTCCACAATTGTATTGTGTTGCTATGCTGTTCATATCCAGGATTTCAGTGTCTAATCTGGTTTCATTCACTGTAAACTAACCCGGTGTCAAATCTTACGACTCACAGGCTCTCTGTCTCCCACGGTATTCTTCATTAGGACAGAGTCCAAATTCCTGAAGTTTCAGATTTTATACAAAATAGTGCTCATTGCAGGGTGCTATTTAGATGAAAGAACAAGCAAAGAGCATGAAGTCATAAGAAAAATATTACTTCCACGCACAGCTGAAAACCAATACTTAATTTTAAAGCAAGAAAAAAATTATGACTTCATATATGTTTCATATTGAACAAGAAATGGGAACACCGTGTTTCAAAATAGCACTCATTTTCAACTGTTTCTTATTCCTAAACTCAAAGCATTTTGGACATTCAGGCTACGTGAGACTGAAGAAATAGTAGCAGAAAAAAGAGCAAAGCGCTCCTACCAGGATGTTTAATGCCAGTGCAAAAGGCTAGCTCAATCACCCACAGGAAAAAAAAAAAAAAAAAATCAACCATCAAGGGAAGAACTGGACACAAAAACACAGATACTCCAAGTTGTTTATGATTTTATAGGTCAGAATGATTTCGTAAGAGGGAGTCTACAAACTGTACCTAATCCAAGGCAATTCCACATTTTACCACAGTTAATTCACAAATTAGAGGATTTGAGGAACACTTTGGCCAGCCTTTGCCAAGCAAAACACGCTGCTGTTGGCTTTTCTTTCCTGTTGTGAAAATACTACAGGCAAAGTAGAATATTTATCAAACTTTTAACATTACATCTTCTCATGAGAAGGCACTACAAATTATTACTATACAACAAGATGTACTGGGAAGTACCAAATGCTGGTTCTATTTAGTTATTAACTTTTATGTAGACAGGTGAAGAAGTATCTTCCTTCTCAAAGATTCATCAGAGACACTCAAGACACATGTCAGATTTACTATTTTTGAAGAAAAGTGCTCATTTATGGATCTTAAGGACTTTATGTACATTAAATACATGTACAACAATTTCCTTTTCAGAACCATATGAAACTCAGATGACATACAACACCTCTTCTATAAACCTTCTGCCATTCTTTCCACCTAATTTTTGCCTTTTTACAGTAACCGTTTGCCAACAAACAAATTAACAGTTTAGTACAAGTCAAAGTATTGTAAATTCAGAGTTAAGACTAAGTTCTTTGGGGTAGAGACAGGAAATCCCCTACAAATGTAATCTGCTACAGTAATACACAGTTAATAAAAATACCAATCCCACAAGTCTTATCTTCATCTTTCTTTTGGTTGCACTGAGAATATTACTAATATTTTCTGTGATTACTGTTACCTATTCAATTTCTTTTATGCATAAATACACCAAAAAGTCTTTACAGGAGCAAAATTTCTTTAAAAGGCAGAAAACTACGCATCACATCCATATTTTAAGAAATAAAATGACAGAAAACACTGAAACAAGATTTTGTAATGCCACTAGCAACATATAAATCAACCCTCATATGATACAAAGCATTACTTCCTAGAAAAGGAGGAGGAAAGAAAGGGAAGCAACACAAAAAGCAGAGGAACACCATCTTCAGCAAAACCCGTACACAAGAGAGAACTAAGCACAATTCACTCAAATTAGCAGAGCAAGAGGACACAGCAGAGAACTTGAGAGGAGTAGCTTTCATCATTCAAAAACAAACTACAAAATTCTTTCAAAACATATTGCCTTCAGAGGCTTTAAAAAAAGGAAAAAAGGTGCTTTGATATGAAAAAAAATGTTGTCCTTTTAAACAGTGCCCCCTCCTGTTCAGAACTAAACTGTGACTTTTTTAGTTGAAGTGCTACACAGACCATACCGATAGCAACAAATGGTCACTCCCTTGTGACCTGTACATGATTTACTTTAACCAGCCAATTTTCAAACACTTAAACCAATTGCAACCACAGAACTGTCAAAACATATTATATTTAAACTAGTTCTAAGATTACTCTCATCAGCAAAGCCAACTTCTGAGTGAGAACAGACAATTTGGAGCTCAAGAGCACTCAAGGCAGCAGGAATGTTGGGAAATGTCCCGGAAATCCTCACAACCCTGCAACAGCCACCGCAGGACTAGACACATTCAATCAGAGATGTTTGGGTAAGAAACTCAGTTTGCTAATCACAACTTCCAAAAATGCCATAAAGGAGACAGCATCTGGCTTGCTTACGCCTCAACTCTTCACCTACGTATGACCCTGGACCTTCAGAAAAACTACACTGTATTTCATTTTACTATCACTATCTATTTGCAACAGTCCAAAATTTAGAAAGAGGCAAACCCCTACAAACATACATTTTTTCTGTATTTAATAAAAAAATCGCTCAATTCTGGATAAACTACAAAGTAGCTTATCTTCTAACTTCTAAGGAGCATGTCTTCCAGATTTTACACTATGCTATAATTCATGCTTATTCAGCTGAACCAGTCACCTCCATATGTTTCATTAACAAAAGAGCATTCTATGTAACGGAGTCCAATCTCGATCTGTAAGCTGCATAAGAGCAAGAATTTTGAATGTTTTTGGAATTTCTCATGGAACATTACTGCTGTTCTTAAGCACAAAATCAGGGAGGGAAGCAAGTTTGGCTTTCTACATTACAAAAAGCATCTTACAGTTGTTTGCTTAAAACCCAAAGAATTTCTGTTTCTGTTCTTTAGAGTGAATATTTGAAAGAATGGGAGACGTTTTTGTCATGGCTATACTTTATTAATGCTGTTATTTTTGATTTCCACTAGAAAATTCTCAAATCCAGCTTCAAGGTATCATGGGGGCTGGGAAAAATATACTATCCAAGGAAATATTTGTTAGTACTTCAAGGCTAAAATCTCCAAAGATTCAGTCTACAAAGTGCATGCTCCATTATATCACACATCCCAGCAGTCTGTTCTGACAAATGTGCGTATGCTGTCCCCACAGACCAACTGAGCACGCTCCAGCCCAGTTTTTATTTATATTTACTGCCCACACTTACTGTGCATGAGGACAGCACACAAAAACCAAGGACAGAAAGAGGGTGTCCCATTGTCTTGATTCTTACTAGCACTGCAATGTAGAAAATGATAAACAGAAAAAAAAAAACAGGTTAGAAGGAAGGTTCTTAAGGACTAGAGAACAGTACTAGCCGGAAAAGGAAGTTGGTAGGAAAATGCGAGTCTGAAGGCAAAGGAAGGGAAACTGACGTTTGGTGAGAAACTGAACTGGAGAGGAGAAGAGTCTGAGCTGACTGAGCTAGGCAATCATGGCTAGCAAAGGGCAAGGGGAGGGTACAGACCAAGAAGGAAGCGATCTGACAAAAAGACCAAGAAGAGGGCACAAAGGCATCATGTCAGTGAGAGGCTAAGAACAAAAATACTAGTCACCAGAAATGAGGAGAAAAGGAGGCTAGAAGGAACCATACAGTACTAGAATCGGGATTGATGAGACTGGATTTCAAGGTGATACTGCCACTTGAAGTGAGGAGGCCAAACGAAACAATAAATGAAAAGATTACCACCTCTCCCCAATATTTTACCTACCGTGCAGAAGGAGAAATAAGTTTAATGGAATACATACAGATGTTGTTATATTACAGATGGCAAATACGAACCATTCGTGACCATATGACCAATGCGATGTATTCCAGAGACAGCCCAGCCCCATCCAGCTCAACACCAAGCAGTGTGAACTAGAAATTCCTTTGTAACTGGACACAGAAGAACAGTATCACAAGGAGTGCATGCATTCAGCATCTGAACCACTTCAAGGATCTGGCAAATAACCCATAACTGGGTAATGGCTACTATCACTGTAACCACAAACACCAGATGCAGCCAGTTGGTGCTGAACCAGCCAGCGACTGGGATAAAAATGTTCTAGAAGGTACGCCCTTAAGGATAAAAGGCTATCAGTCAGTGCTGACCATCAACTAGCAACTCTGAGGTCTGAAGACAAATGCGAGACCCATATTGCCACATAAAACTTGTCACAAATAACAGTCTTTAAAAAGTAAAAGCACCACTCCTCCAAAGTGTTAACAACCACGATAATTATAAGAATGACAACTATCTGAGCACAACCTCCCTGGAGTAGTACAAAGGAAGAATACAGTACAGTCTAGAGTCAGAAAATTACTTACCATATTTTTGCATGACCCCTAAAATTAAAGAAGTTTTAATATCCAATTTGATTTATTTATACTTGCATTCAATAACTGAATGAGATGACAAAAAAAACCAAGAAACTTAAAGACATCTTGATCACAGCTGCTACACAAGATATGCTGTAGGATGAAACGGATTCCTTCAAATTACTTGTTTATTGATTGCATTCCATACCTATGAAGTTTAAACTTGAAAGGTAATATGGTTCCAAAAATGAGAAACCAAAACATTCCAGATGACATCCAGTCTCATTAATGAGTTAACTAAATGGTAAGGGAAGTAGTGTCCAGTAATTATTTGTAATTTATTAAATGAATCAGCTATAATGTCTTCAGCATGTACACCAACTAACAAGAAAAAAAAACAAGAAAATAAAAAAATTAAAATTGGAACAACACTGATTCTGATGCACTAGACATGTTTAGTTCTTGGTTACTTATTTATTAGCAAATGTTATGTCAGAGTGTCGGTCTCTACATATCCTCCCATCTAAAATGTAATACAGTTCATTATAGTTATTAACAATGATGAACATAATCTTGTCTGTATACAATAGGTACGATACAGAGCATATTCAAAACTGGCCGAATTAAACAGCATACACCATTCCAATTCTCTTGTCAAAGATCTCAGAACGTAACTCACATTATATTCTATATCTGTTATCCTTCACAGGACTTGCAAACCAGAAAGGGCTTGAGAACTAACATATTTCTATTATCTCCTGTACAGCCTGGGAGTGAGATGCCAGATGATGGATGAAATCCCACTGTTTAGATGTAAAAGGCATTTCTGTAACCCAAGATAATTTGTCTCAACAATTTTCGACATTTGGGAAGACAACTGGTCCATTTAATCCAACATTCTATGCCAGCACATCTCTTACATCTGACAAACAATACTTCTCTTTGGATCTTCCTTAACTTTTTATTTCCCATACCCCTAGCTAGGCATTTTATGTATACATAAGTTTCTATGGCATTACCAAACAACCTTAGGTTGTGTTCTCAGTCTCTTTCTATCTGAAATATTACAGCTGAGCTCTCAGGCACCTAACTAGATTCAATCTGTCTCTGTCCATTCCGCTTCAATACCAGTCCTTATCCTCTTACACTGTTACAAGCACAGCTTCAGTCTCAAGCAAGAGGAAGTGAACACTTCACGATGACCTTTCAAAATGCAGTTACCTGCTTTCTGCACCAATTTCCCACAAAACTAGCCATCCAACTCACATGCCTCAACCTACACAAACATGATTTTAGGTCAAACATTGCCATGCCCAGTGTTAAAACATCCAAGGCACTGCTTACAGACAAATTTCTGTGCCTAGAGTCCCACCACTTGTAATGGGCTTCCACATTCAAGAACCCCGAAGAAAAAGAAAAGCACCCAAACACCATGAATAGCAAGCAACATGAGAGAGAAGTGCCATGCAAAAGCAAAGGATTGCCAACTAGGTACACTGTTTGCTTCAGAAAAGGGAAAATTAATTAATTCTTATGTTTACATGAACAGCTTGACATCTTCAGTTACATTTTTGTGTCTGTGTTTTCACTGGGAAAGTGATAACATGTCAATAACAACACAGAATCAGACCAAAAGTTGACCTTGCTTTAATATACTGCTATAAGTAATCTATAAATATTCATTTACCAATTTATTCTAGTTTTGTTTTTACACTAGATATTCAGATTAACAAAGTTTCTCAAATGGATGCCTTGCAGAAAAGGGCTCAAATATGAAACTCCCTAACCCCCCCATAATAAATAGTAGTGTACATAACTTAGCTGCCATGAAGATGTTTTAATGCTTTTACCAACCTCCTTTGCTGTTTGTCCAGCCTTATGTATGACGGAAAAACAAATAAAAAGTTCTCTTAGTCTCTTTCCATAGGCATCATGTTTTAATCTGAGCTACTAGTCTAAGCATTTTTTATCAGCACGTATTTTAACGGCTTGATCTCCTTTTCACTGATCTTGGATTCAGTTTTTTTAAAGCTAAACATAACTACAAACCTATTCTAGGCTCTTTCTCTCTCCCTTTGCAAAAAAAAAAAAAAAAAAAAAAAAAAAAAAAAAAAAAAGGGGTGGGGGTAAAGCCAACCACAGCACAAAATGGTTTTGAAACGTAGTATCTCGAATCAGGCCACAAAGCTTTTAGAAATCAATGAGAAATTCTTTCTTCTTAAATCACTTTCCTGCCTGATTGTGCCAAAAAAGCTTACTACCTAAGTATCACCATCATGCCCTCTGGGACAGATGTACATTTGATCCTAGTCTGGTTTCTTTCAACATACTCAGATTGAGGTTTTGCTATTTCCTTCCTTGACTTAATTGATTTCTGATCTCTCTTCTTTTGTTTTTAAGGCTACTTATGTCTTTATTCCTAGAAGATGCATCATCCCTAAATACAAGTTCCTTATCACCTGTTGGATGTCCAAGACTTATGCAACCACAACTTAAGATCCCAAGTTGTTTTATGGGTACCTGACAAACATCTCTTAGCTCTCACCTCCTAAACACCTTCAACCTCAAATGATTATGGTCCATGAATTAAAAAAAAAAGAATCTTTAGTTATGTATTTTTTTATGTTCATGTGTTTTCCATTATGTATAACATAACTGTAAACTATGCATTAGACAAAGCTTTAAACAGCAAAATTGTACAATCTTTGTCCAACTTGTTTCAACAGCAAGTGTGCAAGAGGTGGAAGCAGAGACAAGTGACCTAGGAGTATAGAGCTGTTGTTTCATCTTGCAGGTATACGGTTATGAAAGCTAAAGCTGACTTGGAGCAGAATTCAGCAAAAGATGCGAGGAGCAACAAGAAAGGATTCTGCAAGCAAATTGGCATCAGAAAGAAGAGTAGGGAAGACATGGACCTACAGCAGAATGGGGCAGGGAAACTGGTGACAAAGGACATGGAGAAAGCAGAGGTATTTAATGCCTTCTTTGCCTCCATATTTACCAAGAGAGAGAGCCCTCAGGAGTCCTGCGCCCCCGAGACTAGAGGGGAAGCCTGCAGCAAGGAAGACTTACTCTCAGTGGAGAAAGTCAGGGAGCACTTGAACAGCAATAGGCAAATTTTCCTTAAGACGGGAAAACACTTTTACCATGAAGGTGGTCAGACACCAGAACGGGTTGTCCACAGCAGCTGTGGAAATACTCAAAACCCAGCGGGACACAATCCTGGGAAATCTGCTTGAGCAGGGAGGTTGGACTAGATGGTCTCAAGAGGCCCTTTCCACCCAAATAACTCTGATTCTGTGAGATTACATTAGTATCTTTCCTTAGGCCCTCACTTAAAGTAAGGTTTTTGTCCATTATCACTAAAATACAAAAGCACTCAAAAGCTGACATGTACTATGAATGGAAAAACAAATTTACCACATCAAAGGCCAAGATACCTCACATAAAGTGTAGCTTGGATATAATTTTTATTCTTTTTCATCAATTATGGGTACAGCAACAAAAAAAAGGCAAAAACCACTTGTAAAGAGATTACATGCACAAGCAAATGTGAAAAACATTGTGGTAACTAGCCACTGACCAACCTAAAAATGTATTTAAACAACAAGATTCTCTGCAAGCCCTGAATACAATTGCCTTTTTGCTCATCTTCTTCAGACATTTGCCACAAAAACATTATAAATATGTCACAACAGACTAAAAAGCTATTTGGTTCCTATTAAACAACATCAATATTCAGTAACTAAAAAGCCAAAGGCATTTATTCTTCAGAAATTCAGAGGCGTAACAGGTTTGTAACTAAGCTTTTAAACCAGTCTAAAAATCTGTAACTTCTGTGTTTCAATTTAATTGTATTTTAACAGTAGACTTTACATGCATAGATCCTTTAATTTTAGTCATTGATCAAGAAATTTTGGAGTGTTTTTTGTTGGGGGCTTTTTGATAAGCCATCTTCAGACTTAAAATTACTTCACATGTATGCAGTTCTTAATATTTGCATGTCCACTTTCTTTTCATTCTTTCCATCATCTATAAAGCACCTACAACTCTTTTACCACTTCAGTTACCAGGCAATAGACTGTAGCAAAGTAACCTAAAACTTCCATGAATATATAACTGCACAATTCTGAAGAGGGAGATGCTTCAGGGTAAAGAACACTGAGATTACCAGATTGGAAACTTGCAATATGTAAACAGGTATGCTAAAACTGTTGGGAATTAAAAAAAAAAAAAAATCTGAGTTATCAAACAGTCCAAAGCAAAACACTAGGAGCCTTGCCAATCCTGGCTCTTTTGAAGTCAATAGGAGCACACCAGGCTGGCATGGTAATGCCATTGTTGAACAATTTATAAGCTGTTGACATGGTTGCTGCCTTCCAGTTTTTCTATAACTATTTTTGAATTAAACAAACTCACTTAGTCTTTCAACTGATCTGAACTGACATCAAAATAATATACCACATGACTTTTATAACAAGTTGATTGGATTAAAAGAAATAATGAACACAAGTAATTGAAATCAAAATACCTGTTATTGAACAGTACACTATGTGAGGAGCAATCTTTTTAATTTCTTCATAACCTAGACCCATCTCAGCCAGCTTCCCAGGCAGGTAGTTTTCCACAAAAACATCAGACACTGCTGCAAGCTTTAGAAGAGAAAAGGATGAGTAAGATACTTGTTAAACAGCTTCCAAAAGTTCAATGAATTCCCCATGTAACTTAATTTAAAAATCTCACTAATCAAAATGGCTTCAGTCTTTCTGTCAAAAGAAAACTTACAAACCTAAAAAGATGGGGTTTTTTGCCTGTGAGGCTGTGCATCTCTGACAACTACATATTAGATATGCCGTTTATCTAGAAAAAAGACTGTCAATTTCCTAAAGTGATTAGACAAAACTAGAATAAAATTATACTATCAGTATCACATCAATTTCCCAAGACACGACAACAGTTTACAGAACAATCATCTCCTTTATACTTGCACTTAGCTTGAGAAAAAGGTAGGAGAAAGAATGCATCTTTAGTCTTCACACTTTCTCTACCTTAGAAATATTTTTTTTTTAATTTTAAAATAATTTATTATAATCACTGCAACAGAGGCCATGTATCTCACTTCCTGTATACAGAAGCAGAATAGGGAGCCCAAGAAATTTATTGGATTGAAATTAACATTTTAAAATCACCTCAGTTAAATCAGTGCTTCCAAGCTCTGCAACATTACTTTCTCCATCACATCTAAATGAATGACCTAGTCCAAAAATCTACTGCAGTTAAAGATTAACATAAACTTGATTTGCTTTAAATTACATCATTTTTTTTCACACAACTTATGAAAGGTTTAATTGGATACACGAAAAATATATTAATAACATTTAAAGAGACTAAGTTCAGCATTTTAAGTGCATTTTAAAACACATGAAGTGTTTTTAAAGTGGCCATGTTAAGAACCTGTAGGACTACAGTAAAATGAGAAGCGGTGTCCAAATTCTAAATAGGCACTACTGGGTTTCAATGTGGACGGCTGGCTGGTTTGTTAACTCATGATTCCGCAGAAGTGAACAGAACATAACTTCATGGAAGTTATTAAAAAATAGGAATTCGTTACAAGAAGGTTCTTAAGAAGATCCAGTTTTCCACAGAGCTAAAGCATTTGCCAGTAAAAGCACAAGTAGCTCAGACAGACTTCGAACCAAGCAAACTCTATGTTCTTAAAATTCAACAGGATTTTCAGTCTCAATGGGGCTTTAAGTCCACTGTCAACTGAAATCTCACACTTCATATCCTCTGAACACATCACTTGTATTTTAAGCTCCACTAACAGTGCAATACAACACAGATTTGTGCTGGAATAGCATATATTCCAGATAGGACACCGATATGCTCAACATCTATGCCTCAGGGAAGAAAAAAGGTATCATGCATGCCAAAGTGGCCATTAAATTGAATAAAAGCAACAAATAATGATGCTACTAACTTGATAGAGCCAGCTATTCGTACCTTTTGGAAGTTTTGTTTGGGTTTTTTTTTGTGGGGGAGGGAGGTGTTTTTGTAAAAAAACACCACACAGAGGAAAGTTTGTATATGCACACACAAACATATATACACACACATTTATACATATTTGTATGTGTGAATAGTTTGCATTATCAAGTGAGAGAGCACTTATGAGACATGTTGACCTATCAGCTAAAGGTAATGGAAGGGAAGGAGTGCCATCAGCTCCCAGCCAATTCAATTCACCTAAATTCTTCATTAACAAATAGAAAAGTTAAGTAATTAAGACTAAACACTCAGGACAAAGGTATTGTCAAGGTTCTTAAGATGAGCTCA
>WKFP01015198.1:583946-647249 GCA_011057875.1 Pterocles orientalis | reverse complement strand
ATTGTCAACAGGCCGAGCCTTTTTCGCGGGGGGGCAGCATAATTGTGTATCACCTATTCTCTCCCTCCTTCGGGGCCACTGGCTGGGAGTGGGCTGGGCCTTTGGTCATCAGGTGGGAAGGGGCATTATCACTGTGTATCACATTGCATCTTTGTATATAGTATTATTTCTAATATTATTGTAGTTTAGTAATTAAATTGTCCTTATCTCAACCCACGAGTCCTCTTTGCCATTTACCTCTTTAATTCTCTCCCCTATCATTGGGTGGGGGCAGGGACTGTGTGAGCGGCCGTGTGTGGTTTGGCCCCCAGCCAAGGGCCAACCCATCACAATAAGCAACTACTTGTTAAGCTACCCCACATTCGTATTATATCCAAAAGCAGATAAATAAAAAACTTACGTGGTCTTTCCACTTTGATAACTTCAGCCCCTAGATCTCCTAAATTCATCGTGGCAAAGGGCCCTGCAAGCACCCTGTAATATTAAAAAGAAAAAAAAATTGTTTTCTTAGTTTTTCCTATCAGAATATTTGCATCTAGACGGACTGTTACAAACTACAGACAAAACACAAACCTTGTCAAATCAAGAATTTTCACACCATCCAATGGCTTTACATTACTAGCACCTGGCAAGAAACAGAAAACAGTAACTTACACTGGAATTATTTGTTTTTGTAAGAGGTGTTTCTCATTAATAGTCAGAAAAAATTCTTAAGGCACGCTCCCACCATCCTCCCTCCTCTCCCTCCCCAAATAAAAGATAAAAAAAGCTTTCTCTACAGGTAGGTTATTACGAGTACATTACATGAGTAAGGCCTCTCAAAGTTGGGAAACCTTACAGTTAACACCGCAGAACTTGTTCTAAGCACCTAGCAGCTGTACGATAAAGCTATTTTTTAGAGATATTTTTACATGTGCCTTCCACAAACAGTCATATAGTTTTTAAAGCCTGATCTGAAGAAAGAACCAGTAAAAGCATAGCAAGCAACAGCAGAATGACACAAACTAAAACCAACGTGAAGCACAGGATCCTCACAAAGTGTTTTGACCTGTGTCGACCCATGCACTTGCATCACACACAAAAAAAGAATACCTGGCATTTCAAAAAAAAGAGGTAACAAAACCAAAGACAATATACAAACCAAAGAAATACTTGTTCTAACTCTAACTTTCAATGGCAGTCACACATGTAAGATAACTACAAGGAAATCACAATGCCTTCCTCCTTCCCCCCACCCTTTCCAACCTGACCAGTTCTAAGCAGCAACAGAAGCAGCACTACACAGCACAGACACAGTAAGCAATCTCAAAGTCTAGACCACAGGTTTGCCAGCTATCTCTTGGGTGACCTTGGGTAATTTTCTGCTAACCCTGTATCTTTAACTGCAGGTTGAGGGTGCCAATACTTCACCACCCCATGCAAATAGTAATTTCATTACTATTTAGAAGGTGGTCTCATACCACACGTGCAAACAAAAAAATTTTAAAAAAAGGTACCTGGATGATAACACCACAAAAATTACATAATACTAACTTGTGGTAAGCCTATCTTCTTGGTGTTTGTCCAGGTGAGAGAAAGATGTAAAACACCAGGGGGGAAAAAAAATAAAAACACACAAAAACACCCCAATGAATTCAAGCATAGACTTCCCTTCAGAGCA
The DNA here is from genome assembly GCA_011057875.1 of Pterocles orientalis. Lineage (NCBI taxonomy): Eukaryota > Metazoa > Chordata > Aves > Pterocliformes > Pteroclidae > Pterocles > Pterocles orientalis. The sequence goes on along the minus strand of WKFP01015198.1, from coordinate 645,589 downwards.
GGAAAGAGAAAAGAACCACAGTCTCTCAGTGTGCAGGGCAGTGTGGTGCATCTCCCGAATCATAGGGCAGTGAGTGTCTGTGCCACCTGCTCCACACTCCCTCCATCACACCTGAGCCACCTTTCCGGCACCCCCATAGCTCTCCCACCTCCCATACTGCACATATGGTAAGAAGGAGATGGATACAGAGAGATAATAAAATCTACAGACATACGAAGCAGCATTGGGAATTCAAGGCTTCTGATTACATGTTTTCATTCACTGTACTGCTCTCGATGAGAACACTTGCATCCCATTCGTCATCTTCAAGACATTTTCCCCAATTATTATCAATCACTCCAGAAGGATTACAGCTTAATGGGCTTTGGTTTTTAACACAATATGCAGACCAAGCAGCATGTTGAAGACATGCTTATCTACGAACAGCCATGAGAGGTGCATTTTGCACATTTCAAAGCCTCTAGGAAAACTCAGGCTGCCATCTCTCTTCAGCACCTCAGTAAAAGTTCCAAGTGTTGGAAAACACTTGTGCAAGTGTCAGCTAAACACCACAGATCCTCTAGCAAAACTTAATTTTATCAAGTTGGATCTAGTAGCACAAACACTTCAGCATATGCTTGTCTGTTAAGAAACAGAGTGCACCGTTTGCTTCACAATGGCATTACTCCGTTTAGGGAAAACGTGTGAACAGCAGCTTTACTGAAGAGCACAGCTCCCTTAAAAAAAAAAATCATTTTAGTTAACAAAAAGGGTCCACCTTCCTCTGTTCCTTCCGCACTCTGTTACTCAATGGCTCACTTATTCTCCTCCTGAGCCAGCCTAAATGCTTACATTTGCGTTACTTGCATTTCACACAGATACACTGCCAGAACAACAGCAGCTCTTCAGAGCCAACAGGTTCTCTACGTGTAGCTAACCAAGTTGCAGGAATCCATAAAGATATTTCTCAAATAAGCCAACAAAGTGTTAAGATTAACCTGTAAATATGTGTTCATGCATAACTAAGACTGAAGAATCCTTACTAATTATCGTATCACTCATGTTATGGTGAACATCTAACACTCCACTCAGGGAGTAGGACTCTTCTGTAGTTGGAACAGACCAGGAGAGTACAATTGTTGTTCCAGAAACCAACCACTGTGAATTTTTTTTAATGCGAATAAATAACACCGCTGTCCACAATGATGAAGAAATTCAAGAAAGAGATCAAAAGTTTGCTTTTGAAAGTCTAAGTGAAAAAACCCAGACCTGTTAGTCTCTTCAAACTGGAAGAGCACAGATATTCACAAAAGAAAACTTACATGACCAAGGTTTGCATTCCATCAAGACACTAATTTGCCAAAACAATTACAATAGAAAGCCTTCTGACCAGCAGAGAAAGGGCAGCTTTGGTACACTGATCCTGTGTTACCAACCCCTTATTGCAGGAACAAAAACAAACAACACCACACCACAAACAACAGACATCAGAGTTGACTAGCAGCAGCATTTTTTTCTCTCCTCACCAACCTCCTAGCCCATATCCAAAGTTAAACTTTTCCTGGAGTTTTTTTCGTTGGAATTCTTGCTCAGTAGTCTAAAACCTCTAAAAAGCACACTCACATTTTCTCTTGTATTTTTTGCTTTTAATTTTTTCAGTAACTTGGTGATTGAAAAAAAAAAAAATCCACTCTCCCAGCTCTATCTCCTATTTGTAAACTCTTTAATCCCATGATGCTTGAATTTACTGTAAATTAGATGGGCAAATATATATTTTACAAATAACTTTAATAAAAAATAAATACATCTACTCACTCTCAATATGACTTAAACTCTTTAGTTAAGCTCAGTAGGTTGTCCCAAGGTTGGTCTAACATTAAAATATGAGTACGCAACTAACAGAGAGATCATTCTACACAACAGAAATTATTTTTTGTATCATATTCCCAAAATAAGCTTTCCTTTATACTTGTAAGTGGCAGGACACTGAGAAGAGAGACAATTAGTACATTTAATAGTTTTACAAAAAATGCAAATTAATGAATAAGATTCCATTCCAATTGCATTCAATTCCAGAGATGACTCCAATAAGCCTATTGTCTCCGCTTGGGTTGCGCCATCAATATTTTTTAATTCATACATGCAGCAAGCTACTATGATCCAGCCCCTCGCTAGCGGGGATTAATTCACTACCCACAGGTACACTCCACCCAGGGACGCACTTGGCACACTCATCTTGGAAACAGAACTCTAAACTTCCTCTGATCCTAATGCAATTAAGGCAATTGTTAGGTTTTTACGCCATTAAATAAGCCAGAGGAAAAATACTTTGTTGCAGCTTGGTTTTATTTTTTTTTTCCAATAAAAACCAACCAAACACACACCAAAACACAACTACTACATGAACCTGGAATTTTATAAGCGTAGAAAAATCAGGCCTAGAGCCGGGCAGCGGGCACTCCCCCCTCTCCCCAGACCCCCTCCCATCAGCTCCGGTTCCCGCAGAGCCCACCCGCTCCCCGCGACCCAGCGCTCTGCAGCAGCGCAGCCACGCTCTGCAAGCACAGCGGCGGGCCGGGGCTGCACGAGCCGCTCGCACGCGTGTGACACCGCCTCGGCGGGACTCCAAGGGGCCACACGAGGCAGAGGAGGGGAGGCTGAGGAGGAGGGTGAGGGCGCGGCCGCGGCTACCTGCCGGGGGAGCGCCTCCGCCCCGCGCCCCGCCGCCGTTGCTAGTGGAGGGGGTGCTCAGGGATCTAGGCCTGCGCGGCGAGGCGCTGCCACCGGCAGTTGCGGGGCAGGGGCTCCTCCACAGCCCGCCGCCGCTCCTTCTCCCCAGCGCAGCGCGCAGCATCTCCCCGCGCCGCCACTCGAAGCAACTCCGCGCTCCAGCAGCGAGCGTCGCGAAAAAGCGCGCGGATCGCCACAGCGCGCACGCGCCGCTCACCACTCCCCCTTCCCTCCTCCCGCACGCGAGCGGAGCGTTAAATTGGTCGCGGTGGGGAGGGCGGTGCGCACGCGCGGGCTCATTGCCGGCGCTGTCCCCGGGTTTTCCCCGTGTGAGAACCGCGGCCGCCGTTGGTTGTGGAGAGCTTTCCTCAGCGGCGGAGGAGCGGTCCGGCGCTCCTGTGAAGCCATGCCGTTTAAAATGGTGTCTCTTGCTTTTCTTCTCTAGGTGTCTGCAGTTTATAAGCAGGGAAGGGTCTTGCAGACGTTGTGGCAGTAATTCCAGTTGCTGTGTAAAAACCTCAGTGTTTATAAGACTGAGGGTTTGGTTGGGTTTTTTTTGCTGTGACATCTAATTTCCGGACAAACTGATATGTGATGGCTAGAAAGTTATACTTCCAGCTCTGTGTACAGATTGCCACGTACAACATTGCCAGGATAGAATAAAAATACAATGTTCCCACAAGGGATTCCTGCCCTCACCCGTTGGGCAGTTGTGCTGGCTGCCATCACGTCCCCTCTCTGGCCCAGGGCAAGTCCTTCCTCTCCGTTTCACATCGCTGAGGGTGCAATATTGCTTACAACATAAGCTGTATCTGCAGCTGTGTATGGCTGTGGGGGAGTTAACTTGACCTTTAAATGATTCTTCCCTGAGCTCAGTACTTTAAGACTATTTTTAGTTTCTGTTAGGACAGAGTGGAGGGCTCCACTATATGAAACCTGTGATGCCTTCTTGCCCTGTAATAAGATAAAAAGGGTCAGCGTTTATTTATTATAAATACACTGTGAGGATGACAGCTGCATCTCAAGAGCAGATGGAACTTCTGCTTGAGCATTGCAAACAACACAGTCTTAAGAAGTGTTGCACTAGACACCCTACGTGTAATTAAAAGTATGACATTGGTGCTTAAAATCCTAGAAGCAATTAGGATTTCTCAACAAGAAGAAATGCATCAGCAAAGCTATCCCAGTATAACTCAACATGTGTGTAAACACATGTATTTCTAATTCATTTTGTGTGAAAAAGGCTTAAATTAAATTAAGCCATCTGTCCTGGTTTTGCTTGGGACAGAGCTAGCTTTCTTCATCCTCTTCTGTGAGGCTGTGTTTTGGATTTGTGCTGAGGAGAAGGCTGATCACATACTGCTGTTTAGAGTTGCTGCCAGGACAGTCAAGGACTTTTCAGCTTCTCTGCTGTGCCAGTGTCTGCAGGGGCAGGAGAAGCTGGGAAGGAGCACAACCCCAATTATAGGCTTAGGATTCGACCTTAGGTTTAGGATTGAGACCCAAATTAGCTAATGGTGTATTCCATATCATGCACATCATGCCCAGTATATAGATGAGAGTCTGTCTGGAAGTTCTCTCCCTTTCAGGGCCATCTCCCTCTGTGGGTCACCCCTCTCTTGGGGTCGTCTTGCTCTCTCCGTTGGCTCTAGGTCTCTCTGACACTTGGGCTCTTATCTCCTCTCCAGGATTGCAGTTTTGAGACACTCCCTGGTCCAGGATTGTTAGCTGGGAACAGGCTGAGACTTGGTCATTGGGTGGTGAGCAGTATCACTGTGTATCACACGTTCGTATACTTGTATATATTACTATTATTGTTATTAGTTTTGTTGTAGTTTAGTTATCAAATTGTTCTTATCTCAACCCATGAGTCCCATTTCGCTTTACCCCTTTAATTCTCTCCCCCATCCCTAGGAGAGAGGAGGGTGAGCGAGCAGTTGTTGTGGTGTTTTGCTGCTAGCCAGGGTCAAAACCATAACACCATTCTTTTCTGGAATAAGACTGATCCCACACAGAAATTGATACTTATGTTGATAAACTGTCTTGTGTAGTGTCATGGTTTAAGGCCACCACACAGCCTCTTGCTAAAAACCTTGTGGGCTAAGGCAAAGACAGGGTTATGAGCAAGAAAGAGACTTGACTTGGGGAAAACACAAAAACAATTTAATTAGTTAACAATGAAAAACAGAGCAAGGTAATGAGAAACACATAGTAAAAAGGCACCTCTCCCCCATCCCTCCCTTCTTCCTGGGTTCAAAGGCTTTCTTCCCGATTTCTCTACCTTCTCCCCCCTCACCAGCACAGGGGGCAGGGAATGGGGGTTGTGTTCAGTCCATCCTGGGTTGTCTCTGCCGCTCCTTCCTCCTCAGGGGAGGGCTCCTCACAGTCTTCCCTGCTCCAGCGTGGGGTTCCTGTCACGGGAGAGTCCTTCACAAACTGCTCCAACGTGAGTCCTTCCCTCGGGCCACAGTTCTCCCCTGCTACCAAACAAACCCACAACACAAAACCACAATATGTAGACATGACATTCCTTGTATGCATAATTATAGAAAATGTGTCTTCTAGAAAAGATAACACAGTAAATGATTAGTAAAAAAAATTAAGCGACCTGGTTTTACCTCCATCTTAGAATTGCAAAGATATTGCTCCATGTTTTCACAGAGAGGTTGTAGCTGTCTTCACTGAGAATAGAGTGAGTTAATGCCATCACAAAAAAACACAAAAACAAACAAACAAACAAACCCCACCAAACACCTAACAAACCACCAAACAACTGTTTCAAGCCAAAAAAAGGCAAGACTGGTATACAAAGCATAGAAACATCCTGCATATGTGACCGGCTAACTTCTGTTCACTGCTGTTCCGAAAGCCCTATTTAACTTTCACACCTTCCCATGTCCTAAAACCAAGTAGTGCTTTGTTGCACTGATAGAAATTAAAAAAAAAAAATCCCTTTACTATTTTTCACTGACCTGCTGAGGATTTGCATTAACATAGCTGAGAACAGAGCAGCAATACTAATAAATAACATTGCTAATTATGTCGCCAAATACGAGATTCTCCTCCAAGAGAGCATTTTCCCGTGTGTATCTGCAGGTCTCACTGCCTGAGCCACTTCTCTGCTGAAGGATTGCTGACTGTTCAAACTGATTTAAAATCAAACCCTTTCCATTACCGCAGTCTGTAAACATGTCACTGTATGTGTTTTCAGTTGGGACTGCTATAACATATGTATGTTTGCAGGCTCATACATTAAAAGACTGCACAAGAAAGGAGTACAAATAAGCATAACTGAAGTGCCATGAAACTTTAAGCAAACACTTGCTTTAAAACAGGTGATTTTGTTGATTTTTATCACCCGTATACCGCAGGCATTCACTTTCACCCATACGGAGGTCACAAATACCGGGATTTATTAACATGCCTATAAGTGGAATTAACAGGCACAGCTGCTGCCCATCTTCTAGGACTCCCTACTTCAGATTATTCCTCCTCATCGCCACTAAATCCCTCAGAGCCAGCGGGAGCTGGCCGCGGAGCCCCCAGCCGCTCTCCCGCCTCCCCGGACCCAAGCAGGACGGACGGCGGCCGCGGGGACCCACTCTCAGGGCACCTGGAGGCAGCCCCTCCCCGGAAGATGGGAGCCGTCCCGGGACAGGCCCGCGGTGAGGCGGGGGACCGGCACAGCCGCTCCGCTCCTACCCGCGCCCCGCCAGCCGAGGCGGCCTGGGGGATGGGGAGGCGGAGCACGGCCCCGCGGTGTCCCCGACTTCGCCTTCCCCGCCCGCCCGGAACCTTTTGAGCGCGGAACCTTCCGGCGGCCTGGCGGGGAAAGGGAGGAAGAGAAAAAGTCGCAAAGCGACGTCGGCCCGCCGAGGCGCTGCTGGGGGAGGCCGTTGCGCAGGTTTTATTGTACTCCGCCATCGCCTCCCCGGCCCGGACCATGTACCGGCCGGGCTTCCGGCCCCCGACGCCTCCGTACGCGAGCGGCGGCTTCCGGAGCCCTCCCTCCGGCGGAGGCCCCATGCCGCCCTCCCCGCGGGGTTACGGGAGCCCCCACCGCACGCCGCCCTACGGCCACCGGCCCGGGCCTTACAGCAGCGGCCACTCGCCCCGAGGCCACGCTTTCCACGGCGGTGGCGGGCGGTTCGGGAGCCCCTCGCCGGGGGGGCAGACCCCGCGCAAGCCGCAGAGCTTCAGCCCCCGCTACCCGTCTCCCTACGGCGGCAAATCCCCAGCTGGAGCTCCCCTGAACCCGCAGCAGCACAAGCGCTCACCCGGGGGCTTCCAGAGGCCCTACCAGGTATGGGGCACGGCGGTAAGGGAGACAGGCCTGCGCCTTCCCACAGAGCGGGGCGGGGGCGGGAGGGAGGGAGCTGCTGCTGAGCGGGGCCCTCAGCCCCCAGGGGACAGCACCCATCCCCCCCACCACGATTTCCAGGGGACAGCGAGACTTGCACCACACGGGGGTGACATCTGTCTTGCCCCCCAGTAGAGATGATGGAGTGATCCCAGGTCAGGCAGCTGTGTGATGAGGAAAGGGAAGAGAGCCCGAGGCTTGGCTGAGGCTTGCTGTGAAAACACAAGGACTCACGTAGCTTTCTTCCTTTTCCTATTCTGGCATGTGGAGGTAGAGAGAAAATTAAACGCCAGCCAAAACTGCAGCCAACACCTCTTTCCCTTTTATGTACCTCCCTTTGATCAGTTTTCTTTAACATAGTGGTAAAGTGCTGTGTGGTTTCACTGTGCCTGGTTTCTTACATCGTGGAAGCTGTCCTGTCCACACACAGAGCTTTCTAGGACATGAGTAGAGAAAAAAAGTGCTCTATTAAAGAGAATTAAGATGAGGCTCCTTTAAGTAGAAAAAAGAGCCTCTGTTGGGAGAGTAGTGGATCGATTTCAAGTCTTTGCATTGCACAGAAAGCTTCAGTTTATATAATAAAGTAGTTTTCCTGAGAACTATTAACAGGTTCTGTGAGTTATGCTTTTTTTCAGATGGTTTAGTTGGGGCGTGTGACTGCCAGTGCAGATAGGGGTGACAGTTCTTGATACCAGCTTTATGTACATAGCTGGCTTTATGCAATATTAGAGAAATCTTAAAAGTGTAAGAAATCATATGCGCAAGACAATAATAAAATTTTCAGGTGCTCTTACTGACACTTTTAAGGATTAAAGTTTAATAATGATGTCAAATCTTAATAGAGATTAGTAAAATCTTAATGTGCCTGCTTTGCCTAGAAACATTCCCATTCAAAAATAGTATTTAGTTACCTTTTTATGGTGCAGATACATCATAATGATGCATTCTTACAGGAATCTCGTAGTTGGTGGAAGGGGATCATTATTAACTTTAAGCATTTTCTTCAACACAACAGCAAAGGCTCTCCCAGTGTGTAGGTCTACAGGTTGCTTAACCTCTGTACCTGTTGAAAAGGCAAAGGATGTGGGGTTTCTGCTGCAGATTCTGGAGGGATGGTTTACGTCACCAGTGCCTAGACATTTCCCTTCAGAGGATCACTCTTTGGGTATTCCATTAAGTGTTTTTTAGAAGCCTGCCTTAAATTAATTGAGCAGAAAAATATGCAGGAGTCCTTTTCCTTCTAGTTTTAGTCAGAACTGTTTCATGTCAGGTCTTGTGGGCAGGAACAGTCTTATAGGCTCCATCCTTGGTGTTAAGTAAGAAACCTGAAATAAAGAAGGTACAAGTTTGAATCCAGTCATATAGATGGTCACAACATTTTCCCTTCTCCCCTTTCCTTCTGCAGACCTTTTGAGTAGTTCAAGAGCACCTGATGGTGGTGCTTTCTAAGACTAGAAAGGCATCATATGTCTGTAGTTTTCCCTAAGACTAAGGTAATGTGTATCTGTGTACTTTTATGTGTATACACAGGGGTTGTTTTTGCCTCGGAGAGCAATAGAGGCAATCACAGAGGGAGGAAATCTCATAAACCGTGAATCCCCATTTTCTTTGACATGGGCAACAAGAATCTTAGTCCGTGAGGCCACAAGTAGATTCAGGTAGAAGGATTTTTTGCTTATGCTAAACATCAGATTTCTTCTGAGGTGTGTGGATTGTTACCTTCTGTAGATGCTATTGTTAAGAGAACTACAGTGCTTTTGAAATTTAGCATGCTAGTGTCACCTTTGAGGTGAAAATCTTGTCACCCTTCAAAATCTCACCCAGAAATCCAAAAGACAATTTATATTTACTTTAGTGTTCTCTGCTCATTGTGTGCTTGAAGACTTTCATTTTTTTAAAATTAACACAAAACTTCAATTAAAACATAGTAAGCCTGATTTTTTCTAAAATGTCTGACTTAACCTTTATGTGGTCAATACTTAACAGAGCTTTCAATTTTTTCCTGGGATGCTTCTGCTTTAAATTTTGTGAAAACATTTGTTGTATCTCTTGAATATCTCCTCTTAGAATTAGCTTAGCAGTAGTGTTTCTCTTTCTGCACTCAGCAGGAGTCGGTGAAGTAGGTAGTATCCATAGCGATGAAAATTATTAAAGCAAATTAAAAAAAAAAATCTTTTGAAAGGGTAGTCATAATTTCTGTGCTTCTATGCATCTGCAAGCAGCTAAAATTTCATCACGTAAAGAAAGCTGATAAAGGGAGTGACTGTCCCCATTTTCAAGGCAGTATTACCCCATTCAGTAACATGTTAATGAATAGCACCAAAAGTTTGGGGTTTTTTCCAACTATAGAGAGAGATTTGTTATCTGGAAGAAAAGTATTGAGAATAGAACAACTATTCCTGTAAGGAAGGTTCAGTGAGAAAAGGCTGTTTGGCACCAGTGATTGCAAATTATTTTTTAAGCTATTTTTGGCACCAAATATTTTTTCTTGCACACGTAGGGCTGTTTTCCACAGGGCTATAATTTGAATAATCACATTTTGGTTTTTTCCTAAAGAAAATACAAAGGGGAAAAAAAAAGGCGTATAATGACTAGTATTCCAAATTTAAAAAAATAAGATCTATGTGCTTAAATTTAAAACTAGTTGAAAGTTGTCAATCTTGTATTACATAGTAATACATTTATTAGATTTCAAACATGCAAAAATGTTGGTGTTACTGATGGCCTGCGTTACATTGTAGTGAAATTTAATATTATAAAATAAATCCCTCCAAAAGAGTCTTATCATTGAATTATTTTGTTCAGTCCCTGGATACTGCAGATCATTATGTCAGTTCAGCTTTTGAGTGCTGCAGGTTAGACATAACATTAAATAAACTCCACAGTCAAACTGTTTTACAATGTCAGAGCCACAGGGTGTCCACTAAACACAGTGGTTTAAAAAAATTTTTTTTTTTTAACTTTTGAAGATAGAATGCACTGTGTACGACTGCTTTACTTCTAAACACCAGTGCCTAAAGAACATTAATGTCGCTGTGGCTAGTGCAGGTTGACTTGCTCTAGGAAACTCCTTGTACCTTAGAAAATGTTTAGCTTTATTCTGAGGCCATTCTCTTTCCCTTGTAAATTATGATACAATACCTCATAAAACAATTATCTTTAAGTAATTTTTCTGTTTTGAGATCATCATCTTGGCTGCATAATCTAATTGTACTACAACGAATCATTAGAAACAAATGCCCTGTCAATAAGAAATGGATGTTCCCACATTTGTAATCTGTTCTCAAGTTCCACAGAACACTAGTTTGGTTAAAACAGCATGTTTTTTCCAGTAAGTTATTTGGGTCATATGTAGCTATTTGCTTTATACAATGCTGTGTTCAATCTATAAGTACTTATTATCTGACTGTTGACCTTGTAAACATTATCAGCTCTTCCTCACCCTCTGTCTCCCTGTTTTCTTGTTCAGCTTTTGAGTTAGACATGTCATTGAGTTAGCTTATGAAAAACAGCATGAGGAGCTTTTCTGTAGTTATGTGCCAGAGTGACGTAAACAAGTATTTTGGAGAAGACTGGTTTTCTTTTTTCTTATCCTGATAAATCATTGCTCATAATTAAAAGTATAAAAAAGTTAATATTTTCTGAGGAAGATGCAGGTGAGGAGCAGTAATTATCATTAATAATCAGATTCAAAGCTCTGCTACATTAGAAGGAAACTTTTTTTTTCCCCCCAGTTTGAATTAGTCTATTAAATGTTTCTTTACCTGATGATTTTCTTCCAAAGGGATCACCCAGGACATCTACTCCATTTGGTACAGCGCATGGCAGAGAGAAAAGAGTGTCTAATGATGTGGAAAACTATTACAGACCTTCAATGCTTGAGGACCCCTGGGCTGGCCTAGAGCCAGTTTCTGTTACAGACATAAACCAACAATACAGCAGTGAGCAAACAACATATACTGGTAAAAAAGGGAGGTATTTCAGCTAACACTTTTAAAGGCCAAATAACTCCATCTTGTCAGGAAAACTTTGGGACAAAAATATTTACACTTACATAAGATGACCAATATCAAGACAGTAGATAATGCTTTTATTTGATCACGTGTCCACCCTTTTATCCTACTTTTTTTTATTGCATTGGATATTTTTATGTATGGGAGGGAAAAGGAGTGGTAGGAGAACTTACATTTCTGGCTACGTGGAAGTGCCTACCAGCTTTGAAGAACAAAGTGTTCTTTAATCACCAGCGACTGATTTGTGACTGTTAAAACAGATTTCCATATATTTACCTCTTCCATGCCAGATTGTTAGCCTTTTATTGTATACTCCTTTAGGAAATGGTATTTTTTTATGTTTCAGCATTTTTAGAATGAAGTAACTTGGAAATAAAATAAAGTTTTGTAAATCATTGTTTTGTAATGTATAAAGATTATTTTAGGACTTTTGTTAAGGTGTACACATTAACACAAATGGTACCAGTGAAATTAGGTGACTTGTGTAAATGTGCTTGTATGCTGTAGTTAACCTCTGGTTTTGTGCATAGTATTTTTTGTTAATTCTAGTGTAACATAAAGTTGAAACATGACCTTTAGGTATCTCAGGAAACAAATGTATTGTCTTTGGAGAGTTTAATTTGTTGAACCAGCTCGTGAGTCATAAACATAATTCTGTAATCATTTGGTTTTGTATTAAAAAAAAACATACTTGGAGCAAAATTAGACTTTTCTGGATTATAGTAACAAGGCTGTTCAGTGGCAATTTAAGTCTAAAGGAGCACATAAAACATCAAGATTAAATAAATGCAAATGTACTTTCTGGATCCACCTGTTAGAATAGCATAGAATGAATGAAGGCTTGTTATACAGTTGGCATTAGTACATGCATAGCATCTTTTTTTTTATCTGTACAAGATTTTCCAATTTTATTTTTTTTTAACCTGTGGTGGGCATCTTTGCCTAGACAAGTCTTGTTTTGTCTGCATGCATGCTATATTTTTATACTGAAGAGGAAAACAATGAATTTTTTTAGAGCTTGTCTATATGTGGAAGGTCCATTCTTACAACCAGTAGTGAACATTGTAGTCTAGAATAAATAAATAGTTCCAGCTGCAGGTATGCTTCTTAAGGTGCCATGTTAAGCCTGCAGTAGGTATATAAATTTTTGTTGAAGGTACCATTATTTGTTTGTTGATCCTGGCTTTTAGCAGGAGGTAGAGGGTGAAACTTAGTTAAAAATAAATAAAAGCATTAGTTCAATTTTCAAAACATAAGTTTTGTTTTAAGCTTCTTACATACTTCACAGAAAACATATTTTTGTAATCCTGAAGCACAGTTGGGTATAAAAACACAAGGAATCACATTAGACTTTTCTTAGTAACTTGTCTTTTGCTGAGGTAGAGTTGTCCTTTATCTGTTTCAGCATGAAATGTCTTGGTTTAATGCTGCTTTCAGGAACAACTTCAAACTGGAAGGGGGGTTAACAGGCTGAAATGTGCTAGCTCAGTCTCTTGCACTTTTATGACCATAACCTAAAGTTTGTCACTTGTGTCTTCCCCCAGTTGACCTTATTGTTTTAGTATTATATTCAGAAAGGCTGCTTGGAGAACTGAGAACACAATGCCTGCTTGATATCAAGAATGGTTAAATCTTCATTCCAGAATCAAAACTGTGCCTTAAATGGCAGCTATCAGTATCATTATGTGTAACATGTACCAGTAAAACTGAGATGACAAACTAAGTTGCCAATAGTCTTAAATCGATTAATGTCATTGTGAAAAGTGAAGTATAAAGTTTTTCTTTCCTCTCTCCCTCCCCCCTCCCCAACTTGCCAGGTGCTGTAGAGCTTACTAAAATTACAGGACACTCAGCTGAATCATCTTTTCTGTTACTATTTCCGTTGTAATTCAATACAGTTTACTTTTTGCAATGTTTGGTAATCCTGGGGAAATGGATATGATGTTATTTAAGAGATTAAAGCTATGATGTGTTCCCAGTTAGACATGAGAAGAAACTGTGTTTGGAAAGGAGAACAGAAAGGAAAAGGATTTATGACAGAAGAGAGATTGCTAGAGGTGGGACTGCTTAGACAATAGCCAATATCAGCTGCCCTTGCACATTGCAAAGATGCATTTTCCACTTTGGCTTTGCAGTTGACCCAGGGATCAAAGCCAGCCTCCTCTGGTAATAGCTGTTAACTCCTGGAACCATGTGTCAGACATCAACGAAGGTAAATGTTCCAGAAAGAGAATTGAGGAAATAATCTTGAAGCATTGTTTAGTCAATACAGGCCTTCCACACTGTCATCTGTTAAGCTGCTGCTCCAATGCACTTCAGGATATGACCTGGCAATTATAAGTACATCATACTGCTAAAGACTCCAATAATTTGGTCAAGAATCAGCAAGGAATTGAAATGTAGATGTAATAAACTTACTAACCTCATCATGCTGCACCAAAAACGTGAAAATCTGTCACCTTTCTGGCTTCTAGTAGAAATTCTAGTTACAGTAAAATTTCAAACTGTCATTGCTGAATAGCTGTAACATGCATGAACACGTGTTCAGAACTATAAATACAATGTACTTAAAGCCAATTGAAGCTTTGCCTTTTTTGCTATGATATCCAGTAAAATTAAGCACTTACTTCCTCACTGATTTTCTCCTTTTTCCCATATGGCAAACATTCTTTTTCTCCACATGTTTCTAATGGAGATAGAATATATCACTTCCTCATTTGTTAATTAAGCCACTTTGTAGTAACAGTTTGGCTCTGAAAATAGCATTTGATGATAAAAAGCATAGCACAAGTACATCCTTTCTTCACAAGCCCATGAAACAAAATAGTGCCTGTGTCTTGTTAACAAGGGGATTCTTCTGTAATGAACACACTAAGAATATGGGCATTACTCTTTCTTCAGCAGACTTCTTAGACTTTAAGGTAAGTCATTTAGCTCCTTTTTCAGAAGCTTGGATTGCTAGACTTCTTTTCCATTATGTTTTGTTTGTATTGTGTTTGTGCATAAAGTCCATCCGCCTTTCCCTTTAGTTGTTGTAAAGGAGTTGTATAACTCTTGACTAACTCTCTTCTAGAAAAAAAAAAATTTGTTTGTTAGTGCGGTTAACAGGGAACTGCATTGCTACCACATTGTGCTAATATCTCAGTAAGATAACTTAAATCAGACGCGTACAATTCTGTGTAACATGTCATACACCAGGTAGGGAGTTTCCCCGAGTTGTGTACTGTCATACTTCAAAGATAGTTCAGGTTTGGGTTTTCGCAGTGACTTTGTAGTATAGAATATCCATTCTTCTCTGACACTTTGGACAGACTATTTTACATTGAAATTGTAAAACAATTGCGAACGTTCAAATTTCAATTAGAACAGGATTTAAAAAAATCCATCTCAGGCTACTTCTCTTTAGAGTTAGCAATAAAGTATTGAGATGATGGAGCATTTTTCTGATGTCAGAACTGGGAACACTTTGCAGGGGAAGTGTTTCTGGTCAACAGAATGGGTAACTACTTCTGCAGGCAGGTCATTTTTCTTTTCCTGTTCAGGATATCTTTATGTGCTCTTTATATAAATATTCTGTTGAGCTGATCTAGGTGTTCCTGCTCCGACAGGGGGATTGGACCAGATGATCTTTCAAGGTCCCTTCCAATCTAACATTCTGTGATTCTGTGATGCTAATTGGACATCCGAGGGGGAGCGTTTGAAACATGCGTTATGTGGGGAAGTCTACAAGTAGCTCTTCAGCACCCTTCTAAATAAAAGTTTGCATGGTCTGGGTTTCAAGTTGTACTTGTGAGTAATCTCACTGATGTCAGAGGATTTACTCATGCAGCCAAGATGTGTAAGTATCTAACGTTACAGTTTGAAAATTGTATCATCCATTTATCTGTCAGTGCTTTGCAATAAACTGCTCTGTTTAGCAATTGTTCTGAATTCCAATTCATCTATGTGCTTTTATACAGGAGCTAAGACTGCGTCACAGTGAATTAAACTTGTTTTTACAATATTTTCTTAAATTCTCAAAGAGTAAAGACTTCTCCTTTCCCCAAATCTTGGCACTTGCCTTCCTCCCATCTTCCTCCTAAGGGGAGAAAAGTGGGAATTGCATCCACTGAGTGGTGAAGAATCACGTCATGATTTTCATGTCTCAGGCTTTCAAAAGATTGTGGTACCACTTGACATAGGTAACTAGATAAACTTTTTTATCATTTGAGATGGCTCAAACAACTTTTACTTCCCAAGGAAGGAGAGAAATCACCAAGTGATGTTAACATTTAATAGTACTGTAGTTCCAGCATTCTGTCTGGTTCACAATCCATTTTTTTGCCTACAATAGCTTTCCATCTGAATGCCTCAGTAGGCACAAATTGAATTGGTTTAATTTTCTGCCCCTTTCACTAAAATAGGTTCGTTGCTGATTTAAGAACACTTTCTTAACTTGAACTCACAAACTTACCTTTACAAAAGTACTAGCTCTTGAGTGTTAGACCTCAACTCTAAGCCTTCCCTTTAAAGCAGTTTAGATCTGGCTAAAAATGCTTTATCTGTAGGAAACCTTTGCCTCCAGGGCTAGAAACAGTCAGACAGATGCTCAGTGCCAGAGCAGGGTCATCCAACTCCCCTTCCTCTCCGAGAGGTTACCCCTAGTTTGTTGCCATTCCAGGGCAGGGGGCCCAGCCACCCTGCCTGTGACAGAGACATCTCCCAGCCCACTTTCTGCTGGTACTTCATGCTCCTGAGCATCCCCAAAGAGGTGAAGGATGCTGGGGCATATGTCTGTCTAGGCTTTGTTAATGCTCCTTTGTGGAGCTGTTGACTGTGAGTTTGTATGATCTTCTTTGAAGCTAATGATACAACTCATTCTTTTAGAATATAGTACCAAACGCCATTTACTTCTCTTATTAAAAAATTACCAAAATTGTCCAAATTTTCTATACCTAAATCAGTTAAGTATGTATGGGAAATTGTGAAGCACAATAAACATTTATGGCACGGAGACCATTCAACTATTGTTACTACCTGGGAAAAAAATAAATCACGCTGATTGTGTGACTAAGTGTGGTGTTTTGACAGAAGTCTACAACTCTTCATCTCTTGTGTTTCTGTTTGGCAGTGCAAACAACCCCTTTTTATCTGATTTAGAACTCAGGGCTCATTGCTAATTATTTTGCCTCCCTGTTGCTCCAGACAGGCCAACATGAAAGATCTGTGCAAACAGTAGAACAATAACAGACAGTTCTAGAAACAGCTTTAATCCCTCTAAACGGGAATTCACCTTACAAATGTGAACATTACTTCTAACGGAAAGTTAAACCAAGACATTCATTAGATTTACTGAAGCATCACATCAATGTTTAGAGAGGGTAACACTCTTATTCCATCATTTTACAAATGGGAGAATTAAAGAAGAGCAAGAGAGGGTGTCTTGGTTAACCATTAGCACTGTTCAGTGGCAGCAGAGAACCCAGAGTTTTCTGCTCTCCCTGCTGCATTCCCTAGAGCTGATTAATCAATGAAATTTTCAGAGCAAGTTTCAAATGCATCGCCTTCCTGAGAGGAGGGGTTGCAGGCGGAAAGGCAGCCGTCCCTTCCAGCACATACGATGATAAATGCTAGCTGTTAACTATTCGTTAAATGTTCCAGATTCTGATACTGCAAACCCACTTTCATTTTCCTGAGCACCTTTCAAATCTGCTGGAAAGAATACAAAGAGAAACATTGCTCTTAACAAAAGAAATCCACTTCTCACTGTTAGCATGCAAATACTTACAATTGAGACTCTCTGGGATTTCTTCAATAAACCCCACGTTTGTGTGGTTCACAGCTCTCAAGCTAGAGTTCAGGTCTTCCATGGCTGAAATAAATATGGCAAATTATACTTTTCTTTTTTTAACGGGATGTAGTTTTAGCAAAAAAAAAAAGAAAAAAAGCAAAATTCTGTTCAAAAGGGAAAAATCTATCACTGGAGCATTCAGTGGAAAGCCCTGCTGAAGTTAACAGGGGTTTGGATTTCATCCTTTATCTGAACTAAAATCTGCAGTCACAGCAGGAACAATTCGAAACTAAGACAACTGTCTCAGTTTTCACGGATGACACTAGCAGCGGAGGTCACAGTCTCCTGAGAAAAAGAGAGGGATACATGTATTACTGAATTGCACTGCATACGGAAATGATTTATGCTGTAATCAAAAGTGCAGCCCCTTCCAGTGGAAGATTCTCAAGAAATTACCATAAAACCATACTTTAGCTCTACTAGCCATTAATTTAATGAGGCTTTTTTTTTTTTTTTTTTAATGACCGGTATCTTAAACCACTAGATGCCTAATCTGGCGAAGCACCTGCTCACTTGTCTTCTGCAGACAGATGTGGTTCAGCTTCTCCCATTAATGAATCAGAAAGCAAAATGTGACAGTCTTCTAAAGTGTTGCTAAAGCTGGGGTTTCAGGACTCAACCAAAAAACCAAGTTTTTTTGGTTGAGGATTTTTTTTTTTAGGCAGGAGCTTTAAGTAGCATAATCTCTTCCTAGAGCATAAAACTATTACCATAATAATTATGAGTCATTTCATGGATCTTATTTTTTAAAAAAACTACAGAAAACCAAGCCTGAACACGTGAATGCATGACTAGTAGTGTTCAAGCTGGGGAAGCACTGAATTTAACATTCCAGCAATGCACAATATATCGTGTCATGTGGATGATGTTTTGCAAAACACAGGGTGTGTGATACAGGTGTTACAAACCTGATGTCGTGCTTTTTCCAACTAACTACTGAGGTATTAATGTCAACTTGGGCAGCTTTTGCCTTCCCACTTAGGAAAAGGTTTAGAACTGCTCTGAAGAACAGTAGGAGCTGCCAGCTTCCCCGGTATGCTTTGGAGTGCTTTGGAGCACCGACTCCACAAAAATCCTACCAATAAAAAAAAAATCTAAACCAGTTTGTTGGATCTGTGTATGTGTTCTCTTCCCTGTCCTGTGAAATGCTCCAGCAGAGTTACACAACTTGTCAAAGCATCGTGCAAGCCAAGGGTGCTCTGTTGGAAGAGGTCGAGCTGATGTCCTATTAAACAGTCTCCACCCAGCAAAGCACCTGCTTGTAATTGTTCATGTTGATTTTGTCATGTAAGTTGGTCAGTTATCCCCTTTTCCTACGGCAGAAACTGTTTTGGATATCAGTTGCACTTAGAACACAACTAGAAATAGATTCTCTCAAATTGTCAGCGAAGCATCTGCATTTGATGCTCCTTCTATTCTGCGCAGGAAATCCTGACCTTTCTCTGTTATCTGCAGCCTCTTTTGTTGTCAGGAGAGGGCTTGGGAAATTTTTATTTTTAATTAGTCAATATAACTGATCCCTCTTGTTCTCATTACATTTTTCTTCCTGATTCTATAGAGACGATTGATGATCTCACCTAATATTTAAGCTACCTGCTTTCTTATTTTGTTACAGACTGCAATGACTCTGTTTAATAATATTGGATGCTGTTTACTCCCCTTCTGCTCTTGCCACCACAAACACTTCATATGGATGAATTATTTAGCCAGAAGTGTATTTTAACCAAGACAGAAGGATGCCTCATACTGGGACTGTATCTCAAGCAATCAGATCTTTTTAGAACTTGATGGAAATATATATTCAAGAAAAAAAAGACCGTTTGGTAGTCATGCCAGTTTCACCACAAGATTTCAGTGAAAATTACATTTTCTCTATAAATGTTGACATTTTCTCAAACATTTTTTCATTCATCACTTCAAAGAGAGTAACAGGTGCTTTTAAACAAATGTTGCTTCCAAAAAGTAATTGAAAAGAATCGTTTATTTACTTACCAGCCTGCAAACCTCACACTGGGACAAGCTGAAACAGGGTGGAATTTCTGATAGAACAGGTCTGCAAAATTCTGTGCGATTTTTTTTTTTTTTTGGTCATTGTTCCCAAAAGGCAATATTGTAATTGCAAGTACAGTTTGAAAATAAAAATGATTACTACTACCTGCATGTCTTCTTTCACTGTCTTGCATAGTCGTATGTGCTTGCTTGGAAGTCTCAGAGCAGGATCTGCAACCCCTAACGAGGAGCGATCTGGGGAGAAAAATGTACAGAGCTTCTAATAAAGTCTGCCAGGTTTAGAGCAATACTTTCCTGATGTGGAATCACCAGACCATCTGCAGATGCATTTTTAATTATAATTTACTATCCACTTCTCATATACATCATTAATAGCTTTCTGTTCATTTCCCACCTCTTCTTAGTCTATTTTCCCCCCCTCACAATGAATGTTTTTCACAAAAAATGGTGTTAAAATAAATGGTCACAATTAATCTTTGTTCTGCAGGAGCAGGGTAGGAAGCGGGAAGATGCCTTGGCTCAAGGGCAAGGACTCAGTCTGGAGCTGACACGAGTTTTCAGAAGTATTTGTGGGGTGGGGAAGGTCAGGGAACGGCACACAGGTGACTTTGGCTGTTGGTTTTGTGCACTGCACACAGCATCCTTTGTTTCCCAGTATGGGGATGGGTTTTCAGTTTAAAATCTAGCGCAGGAAGGCAGTGGGTGGCCTGCTTCTCTTCTCTCACCTAGTTTTTGCCGTTAGGTCAGCTACAAAGAAGTCCTGATCGGTCAGCTGTCCATTGCCTTGCGGGGTGTAGATCAGAAAGCTGTTAAGGAAGTAGTTCAGCATATTTCTAATGATTTTTAGCACTTACCAGCATTTTTGAGAAGCTCAGGCAATGCTTTTATTCTGATGATGGTCCTGAGGGATAGGGTACAACTATTTATTTGTATTTTATGGGTGAGCAACAAGGCACAAAGAGGCGAAGCAACTTGTCCAGGACAGAAAAAGAAACCACCTCATCTGACCTAAGCCTTGGTGCCCTGTCTTGTGTACTGGAAACAGGGAATGTCCGTTGGCCTGGTGAAGGGAGCTGGGGAACAGCAAATGCTGGAGCACCCAAAAAACATTTTTTGTAGGAGGAGTAATAAAACCAACATAAAAAAGGTGGCATCGGTAACTCTGGCTTTACAGGTGCTGCACAGCAGTATTTGGGGTTTCCAGTGCTACAATGTAAACATCGTTCTGTGGGAGTACCAATGTCACTGGAAAACCATTTCCTCTGAAAAATTCTGAGCTTCCTCCCATTTTTCAAAGCTGAGGACCTCCAGTTTACCTTGTCTTGGAGCTTATCGTTCAGAGACAGAGACCAGTCTGGCGTTACAAAACCTGGACCATCTGCACGCTCATCTCTGAGCTCGCTGTTGGAGCCCGGGCAAAACGAACCCAAGACGCCCATACTCAGCCCCACACTTCGCTGCAGACACCCTGTGTGGCCTCAGACAAGGCCCTTTCTCCCAGATTCCCATCTGAAACACAACAGCATTTTCCTAACCCTCCTCCCCTCCGGGGCAACCTGAGGAGCAGGGTCGGGGCGCGTCACCGGCTGTGCTGAGGAGAGGCCAGCATTCCCCCTATACCGAGAGGGTGCAGAACGACATGCTCCAGCGGATGCTGCACGGTTACACGCTCCAGATGACCAGTGAGCTGCTGGAAATTATTTAGTCACTGAAACAGTGTCACCATTTCAACTATTCCAGGAGGCAAACGATGCTTCCAACCTGGAATGAATGGATGCATGCCTGGGTCTTGGAGCCGAACACTCCAGATGCTCCGTGAAGAAAACTGGGATCAAAACCAACCTCTTTGCAGTGCAGCAGGATGCTGCGGTGCCACCACGTCGCTGGGGTCTTCCAGGCCCCCACCACAGCAGACCAACACCTCGCCATCCCCTGCCCCTCTGACCTCCTTGGTGTGCAGACAGCATCAGCCCCGCATGATTTTTAAAGTCAGTTAAGGGTCAGTTTGGCAAGAAAAGTGAAAGAACAGAAGAACGAGAGAGACTGTTGTTGGATGAGGTCTCCAACACGGTGCTTTGTCTGTGTAGAGGCTGAAGTGGGTTGCAGTGGAAAATACATAGAAAAAAAAACGCTGGCAAATGATTCTGGCCATCCTCAGGTAAGAGCGGGGGAATCTTTGGCTTCACAAGTGTGGATGATGCTTCCCTCACCTGAAAGATCCTCTGAGCTTTTCAGTGTTTAGTACAATGTATATTCCACTGCTAGAAATAAAAGCAGATCCCACCAATGAGGCCCACAAAGCTGAGTTCAGCTGCTCAGGTTGTTCCCTTCTCCCATCCTTGCTCCATGAGATCTATGTCGGGGAACAGATCCAAGGAAAGAGCTTGCGTACGGCTCTGTGGCCTGTTGTACACACTTATTTCCCTATATCCTGGTACATCAAAGAATTTGCAACAATAGGTAGGGAAAAAAAGCCTGGAGTATTTCTAGAGTATCAACACAGCTACTCACTTGTCTTGGCGAAACAGAAGGGAATAAGCTTGGACAAGCAGATGTAGTGCAGCAGGAGACCTCACTGCAGGGCTGGGCTGTTCTGGGGATTCAAATTCTGGCGATTTATTGAAACCGATGGCATTGCTCTGGCTGAAGCATTATTATTCTTAATCTTCTTAATTCTTCTTAATTAAAACAGCCCAGGAGACAGCGGTGTCAGTGAAGTCTGCAGCATAGGAATTATTGTCTCCCGCTTAAACAACAAACAGACCTGTGTAAGCAGCATTTTCCTGCCACTAGTCACAAACATCATGATCTCTCCCATCCTTGCTCCGGGAAAATCCCCTCCTAAGTCAGGCCTCTGTACCATTCTCCGTACAGCCTGTTCCTTTCTCAGGGTGACCCCGATCTGGAGCCATCGACTCTCATGGCACTGAGACACCCCGCAGCAAGGCACCGGCAGTGCTTCCCTCCCGCTGCCACCCGCACATAACCAAGATCCTCAGGAAAATTTGGAAGGCAAGAGAGAGAGTGTTTTTTTTCCCCCATGTCAAACCTGCTAGCATGTTTTACCCGTCTGTAAAACAGTCCTGAAAAGACCTTGCAGGAGGGAAGAAAAAAGGCAGCTCTCTGCGCTAGACCTGCACGTTACTCGCTTCCAGACACCTTCCCCAGTGACTGTTCCCGGGCACGTAGGAGGGAGTGTAGCAGAGACACACATCTGCACAAGTCAAATACTAATCACAGAAACCAGATAATCCCCCTTGAGTTACCTTGAGGGCAACACACGGCTGTCAGATCTGCTTCCAAGTACCAGAAGCTCCCGGGCTGGTTTCCATGTAGCTTACACCCAAGGGTGCCTTTTTCTACCCGGTTATGGCTCTTCTACACTGTTTTCTAATAGCAAAAAAAAAAAAAAAAATCTTCATGAAGCCTCCTTGCAAGAAGCCCTGTTGAATACACATTCATCACCTGATGAGGATTTGCCGTATCAATAGTACATGCAAAGCACCCCTGGAGGAACTGTTGATGCGGAGTCGGAGCTGTGCTGGGAAAAGCAATCCGAGTGCTGCCTGTGAGCAAGGGCTGCTGCACCTGAAGAAAAATAAAACATTACCAAAGTTCCTCCTGAGTTAAATCACACTGACTGCAAGTTTCTTCCACGGGCAATAGCAAAAGCCCCAAATAAGCAGCTGTAACAAGCAAGTGGTTTAAAACGCTCAAGCTCCATGGAAGCGAATGCAGTTGACTGGGAAAAGAACCAGTTCCCCTCATTTGTCAGACGGAGCTTTCTCTCCCCTTGTTTGTTGTCGCTGCCAAGAGCTCCGACTTGCATTTTCTTCCACGTGACGGGGGAGTTTGGTAGCTGTAATCCCCTTCATCCAAATGGCCTGTCAGGGTTTACAGGCGTTCCTTAAAAATAGAAGCAACCTAATCCTGGTTCAGCTAATTGCACAGAAGTTTCTGCAAAATCGCATGGTTCTCTGGGAGCTGGCAGGCAACCATTCACGGCTGTGACATGAGGTGGTTTGTTTCCTCTGTTGCCACCGATTTCACGGAGACATTCATCGCTCTATGTTGATACAGGCTGTTGTTCTGCCTGTATCTCCCCTCTTTCACTGGATGCTGCTTTATTTGCAGCTGAGGACATTGATTCATGTGCGGATCCCACTGGAGGGACTGCCGGTGCCTTTCTGCACAGCTCGGTGGCTGTATGGCACTAACAGCTGAATGAATGGGGCGCAGCACCAGTCTCAAACCCTTACAGGTTCATCCTCCAACATAAACCAGAGCCAACCTCGTCCCGTTACTGGCTGCAATAGCAGCTTTCACGAGAAGAATGGAGCAGGCAGATAGGAATTGTTTCACACAGCTGTCTGATCTGCTACGAGCAAGCCAACATCCTGCGTAACACAGCTTGAATTGGTCATTGGAAATAAAATCCGGACTTTCATTGTAGCTGCTGGCAAAGTGTCTCCAAAGTGAGAAGGAGGTTTGGGCTATGGTTAAGCGTTTCACCAGCCTGATGTCAGGGGACGCCTCCGTAACTGGTGCTGGCCCCTGTAACCGCCTGTTGCATCTTCACCGCCCATCTGCTGTCTTTCCCAAGGGCAAGTTCCTGGAGCAATGACAGCAGCAGACTGTCCAACCTGGAGTTTAAGAGTACTGAAGATACAAAGTGACTTATTTTGGGATGGAAGTATAGCATTTAAATATTTGTATCAGATGAGCTGATACAGTAGGAAAAAACCAGAAGCCTCAAACACTCAAAGCACGGTTGCTGAAGCCATGCTCGACACACAGTGCTTCACCAGCAGTGTACGCATGTAGCCAGACACGAAAAATATCTGGCTTTTTGGGCTCTTTGGGTTTGATTTCCCATTACTTCTAATGCACACACCCTCCTCTCTAAAGAGCCAGTGGTGGGGAATATTAACCACAGCTCTGCGTGGACAGCACGGAGAAAAACTTAAATTATACACGGCCCACCACCCTGAAAAGCTCAGCCAGCAGGTGCTGGGAACAGCAGGATTTTCTCACCACTGAAGGGTCCCGGTTCCTGTAACCGTGTCCCAGCACATCGCCTGCCTCTGCGGTGCCATCGGCGCTCGCTGGTATGTTACGCTGCGCCCTGGCTCCCACGTTAGCCAGGAGTCACGCTCTGCCAGCAAGCACTCGTCCTGCCAGTTGCTGCGGTTTTCCTTTGAGAAAGTACTGCAGCAGTGAAAATAGCTTACAGAATTTTAATACATGGAAAAAATATACTCATCTGGATACTAAAAAGCCACTTCAGTTTAACCCAAAGATCTTTTGAAATGCCATTTGACAACCAAAGAGGGAAAACAACGGAAGACTTCAAGTTTTCATGTATTTTATTTACAGGCTGCACAATACATTTTAAATACAAATGGCTTAAAATAACGAAGAGTAAGCAAGCTGAAGCATAACAGTTTGATTAATTTAAATTAGGTTGTCTTGAAATAACTCCTGCAATAAAGTATTCTTCACCCTGATAAGCAGAAGTTAGTTCAATCTGAAGTCAACCCAAGGTCATTTCCTTTTTAAATACAGAATTCAAATCAGTTTTCTGGTGATTCCTTAATTTCATGACACACTTCTGTGTATATAGAACACCCAAAAACTATCAAGAAGGGAAATAGCCAAAACTTTCCCATGTAAAAAGCAGTGTAACAGAACAGACTGGAGAAATGTTGGGTGTAAAACACTTGCGTGTTTTATTAATGAAAAGAAAAAATGCAAGAAATACATCCGAGATTTTTCTCTCTTGGAAACAGAATTCATGGTCTGAGATCTGATTCGCCCGCAGACAAGAGGTATCCTATGTTACTTTAGTACTTCAGGTTTTACCGTACATTTATCTATTAAACTCATCCAACTATCAACTTAATCCAAACCGAAACTGCCTCCTGCACCAAGCAAAAGGAGGAGAGCGCTCAAACCCATCAGAACTTGGATGACAGCACCCATCACCTCTGCTTCTAGAAAGCACCTTCCACTACCGTGGTGTGGAGAACATTTAACACAAACCATATTTTATGGAAACATAAGAAAACATAGAAGTTTGCAATTTAAAAATTATTTTCCCAAGAAATTATATGAACATTTAAGGATACAGGTATTTTAACACCTCTTCCCTAACACTGCTCCTTCTGTTCAAGGTAACAACAACAACAACGAGCAATTCATGATAAAAGCTGTTTCCCTTTCCTTTGGCTGGTTTTAACTATTATAGTAGTCTAAGCATTGTAAGTCATGGTCATAGCAGTCCAGTCCTGCTTGCTTTCTTCCTCTTGGTATGGCTAAAGACCGCTTAATATAAATAATGAAGTGCTTGCTACTTGATAGTCCATGATTACAGTATTTTGCTATGTTTATGTAGAAATACAAACACACAACACTTACTGTTTGATGTAGTGTCCATGTCTCTGTAGCACACGTTGGAATTGCAGCACAGAAAATGTAAACCCAAAGGAATGGAGGGGAGGAAATAACAAAAGCCACGGCTCCACAGAAAAATAATGCGGTTTTCAGACTGTCTACTACTGCATCAAAAATGCAAGAGCCACGTGATATAAAATGCCAAACTAGTACAGGCTCACTCTGCCAAGTCAAATTTGTTTGAAAGGGTAAAACTCTGAGCTGACGTAAGCACCTGGTGATGTGATTTAATTCAAAAGAAATTTTGATAAATAACACACAGGTCCGGTAGAAATGAACGTGAACCTACAGTCCTTCGATACGTCCAGTTCCCTGCCTGCTGACCTGCCCAGACACAACTCCTGGGCCAGAGGAGCATGGCTGGGGGGAGAAATCCTCCTGCCACACACCCCAAGGGCTGCCATGCAGAGGGAGGGCAGAGCTCCCTCCCCACACGCAGCCCCTGCCCAGAAGGAAAGGCTGCCAGCGAAAGAGCCAAGATCCCCCGGGTTGCAAAGAAGATAATCTCTTCAGAGTTATCATCTATGGAATACATTAGCTTTCCCTCCAGATTATCCCAGCGCTGTTGTCCCAGGCAGATACACCTGTCCAAGTCAGAGGCTAGTCACCCTTAAACCGAATTTGGGGGAAAAGCCATTGTGCAGCATGCATCTGCCACAGAGTGCCAGAGTTTTGTTTCTGATTCATCTGGAAGTCAGCTCTCTGTTGCGTCTCCTTCTCTCTCCTCACAGTCAGGATTACTTATGCTTTTTCTTTTTTTCCATGGCCAAAGAATGAAATCCATTTCAGGGGATGATGCAACACCAGAGCACTGCCAGCCTGTGAGGAACCTGCACTGATGATTGTTTACACGTGCAGGGAGGGGCAGACTTCTCTGCATCAACTGAGGTGAACTACAAGACTTGAAAATTTACCTCCGAAGGGAAGAGGAGGAGACACGACGTTTTCCTTGCATTTTTGTCATGGAAGTCAAATCATTTAGTCCTCTGAGAGCTACCTTCCACCTGAACTTACCTGTTGTTTTAGTGAACTACCACATGCAGTTACATTTGAGGTGCAGCAGAGTAACACCAGACTGCACGGTTTTAGGGAAAACAACTGCCCAAGAGCATTAAAAGTCTTTTGCTTGATACTGAAAAAAAGTCATCTGTGTGTATCACTGTGGGAAGTTGTGGGGTTTTTTTGGTTTTTTTTTGTTTTTTTTGGTTTTTTTTTTTAAGATGAGTAAACAAAAAGCCTTAGCTGACACCATCCTTATCTAAATGACACTCATCATTTTTGCCTTTAAAATTTTACTAGCAGAAAAACACTACAAGGGTGTCCTTACTCCAGGAAAACTATCCAATGCACTGCTATTCACACATGAAGCTTTTTGTTTTTCTTAAGCCCAGTCATAAATACTCATTTCTGAACTGGGCCGCTTTTTATTGTCAGATTGCAGGATTTTCTGTTGTGTCTGGAGAAGGCAACTGCCAGACTTACAGGGACATCGTAAGCAGCATGACTCTCCACTTCTCCTTTGCCAGATCCTCAAATGCTACGTAGTTAGCGAAGTGAGTTTCTCTATGCTCTACAATGTGGTAGTGAGCCATATATGAACCAGGATTTTCAACTAAAACAAAACAAAACACCAACAACTTTGGCTTCTATTCTGAAAATCCAAAAAGTCACTGACAAGACTATGTTTGTAATAGTGTAAGTAGAAATTTTACTTTTTAAAAAGTAATAATTAAACACTCAGTTACATAAGGTACCGATTTGTCAACTGGATAATCAGTTGGAAAATTGTTTCCAATATGGGCTTTAAAACATTCTTTTACGTACATGCAAAATATAACCATACCTCCTCTCTGCAGGAGAGAGACCACTTGTCGAAGGAAAAAAAACCAAAAACCATGCTGGAAGTTGTAATTAATATGAGAAGTGGCTCTTGGTAAGAGTTTCAGCTACAATTATTTGATCAGTTGTTCAGAGAGACTAGATTCCAATATTAAAATGTTCTGTGGAACAGCAGATATAAAATCAATTAATTGGCACAATCACAGGTTTCCAGAGAATTAGAACTAGTGTCAAACATTTTCCTGTTGCTTTAAATACTGGTTGTTTTTCCTGTGGTTACTTCCTACAACGCAGTACTTGTGGTAAAAACAAGACTGTGTCAGCTTTTCACACAAAGTAATTCCTGCAGTTGACATTTAAGAGAAAAAACTATTTAATCACTTGGTAAGGACACAGAAAGAGTTTATTTGTCAGAGGAACTAAAACACTTACTACCACTCCAAGAGGGAGCTGAGGAAAAACTACACTCTTCATTCTTCTCTTCACTTTCATTGTTTCTCATGAAGTTCCATTTGGAAATTATAATTTAATCAAGATAAAATTAGGTCTCTAAATAACTGGCCCACTTGAAGTAAACAGCACAAGGTTATGACCTGTTTGAGTTGCCTATTATTATCTGAATTTTCACGTTAACTACCTAGGTTTAGGTATTATTTTCATATCAATCTATATAGTACTTCCAAATTTTTGCAGACCTTAAGCTTACATGTTAAGGCACTTACCATTCAAGTAAAACAGTTTTTATATAAACAAGCCTGGGAGATGGAGAGAACATTTTACCAGAACATCCATTCCTATTTTTTTTCTTGAAAGAAAGAAAATAACATTGACCAAATATTTATAAAATTTTGCATCAAGAGAAAGGTTGTGTTTTATTATCTGAAATGAGCACAAAGTACACCTTCCACAATAACACTGAAAGCAGTGCAAAGACTGACAGTGACCTTTGACTAAAGGTAGTTCTGTAAAAAGAAAAATACCAAATAAATCAGTGCCCTGCTTTGATTGTTGTAAAATTTTTTTTTACATAAAAGTTGGTCCAAACTTACAAAAAAAGCACAAATGTGCATAGTTCAGAAGATCTGAAAGAGTGCCATAAAAAGCTGATGTCCCTAAATTTAGCATCCACTTAAAACTGCCAATACAAAATAAAATTCAGAACTAGTTTGTGAACATGTACAATCAATTTATCTAGTTTTCAGACAGCATGAGTTTTAAGCGTTTTTAATTTTTCCTACTGTATGCAAGACCCTTTTCCACATAAAAATAAAGCTGTTGAATTAACATTATTCAAGTCTGTTGAATTGCTGCTTTAAACTGCAGCTAGGAGGAAAAAAAAAAAGTTTTTCCAGGTAAAAATGATGTGCCTGAGGAAAAACAGATACTCAAAATGGTAATCCTCTGCCTCGCCCTCTCACTGCAGATGTGCTAATGTGTCCCCTGTATCCTTGGGAATAGCCAGGTCCTTGGGCAGGAGAAGTCCAAGTCTGTCCATGCATGTGGCCGATGCCACTGGGATTTTCCTGTAAGTTACTTCCGTAGCTATAGTTGTGCATCTTTGCGGGCAAAGAGTGCGTGCTCTCTGGCCCTGCGGAAGCGTCACTGCTGCTCCCCAGAACCGGGATGGGGCCGTGGCTGTATTCAAACCTATGGTCTTTATCTCCACTAAAAAGCATGGGGCCAGTGTTGAGGTAAATGTCTCCGTAACCAGTTACTGAGCTGGGAAAGGATTCCGAAAAGGCCGACGGAGGAGGAGCACCACCGGAGTGAGATGAAGCAGTACTGTAGTTATCCAAAGACTGAATATCCGAGTTTCCAAGGAAGCTCCTCCTTTCTAATGCTCCTGATGATCCACTTCCTATTCCATCGCTACTGCCATAACGGGCAGATGAGAAGGAAGATGATCCAAAGTTATCCTTGTAGTCTGGGCCTGGTACGTAGGAGTCTCTAGCCTGATAATCCACGCTCGTTTGTACTGGCTCCTCTGTCGTCGCCTGAGCTTGATGCTGAGCGAGCAGCTGCAGAAGAGCTGCTTTCACTCCCGCATGAGGATCTGTTCCTGAAGAGTTAGTTATAGGCAAATGCTGGTTCTCTGTCCGATAATCAAGGTCTTCATCAGTGAGAGGCGGAGGCTCTGGTGGCTCTGGGGGACGCTGGTCTGGAGGCAAAATCCGAGGGCGTTCTTGTTCAGGTGTTCGGTTTAGAAGCCTCATCTCAGACTGCCTGACCAAATCCTCTTGACCTAAGCAAATGAAAAAGAAAAGTTTTGGAATAAAAATGTACATTAACAACACCAGAATGGAAAGGACTCTTTCCTGGAACAGTACAGAGGTTTGTTACTTCAGTTTTCATCAACTTATTAGTTAAATTCATTAGTAGTTGGGCAGATAATTTTGGAGAGGGCAACAAGCTCATTTGCCTCAGGAGGGTGATGCAGATTTCTCCTCAATGTAAGATCACCAGGCAAGCAGTTAAAGAGAAATAGTACAAGTTCCTTAAAAAAAACCCCACAACAAACCCAAACAAACAAACAAACAAAAAACCCCAAAGCAAAACTCAAGCAACACACAGACACTAGAAAATTTAAAGGGGGATCAGAAAAGATTTGCAAAGAGGGATAAAAGTCCTGAGGGACAAAAGGCCACCATATCAAGGAACAGCAAAACTTAAAAAAAAAAAAATGAAAAACACCCACCACTCAAAAAAAACCCTCAAAAAACACCCCCAAACCACTTCAGAAAATTTATTTCAACAGCTGCAAACACCACAGAGTAATACATAAACCACCATATAATAAAACTGAAATAGCAATCCAAAAAGATCAACAACAGAGCTCTCAACTTTGAGAGGACTAAGGAAGCCACTACTATACCCCAATGGAAACCTTCAACCACATGTTAGTGACAGCTATGGGTAACCACTTAACCGCATTTGACACTAACAAATTGCTCTAGTCAGTATTAAAAACAAAAATAAAATACTCTCTCCCCAAAATAGGCTTTACCCAAACAGTCAAAACTGGCCTATTCCATCTATGAGTTCGCTAGAGAAGACTGTCTTCTCCACCACAACCACCAGTAAGAAAACCCCAAGCCCCCAGAACAATGATCAATATAACCGTTTAATCAGAAATACTACCAGCACTTGTATGCCTCTTAGAGTGGGGATCATCGTTTGCTCTGTCTGCATGGCACCTGTTATAGCACGACACAAATTCTATGATCCAGACATCAAATGTGACAAAATCAATTCTCTCTCCTATACTCTCACAGACTCATATGGTTAACATCTTTATCCCCAAACTATTATGTCTCCACTGTTCAAGGTATCTGCTGGTTAGCAATAAAGATCTCCAGTACCTGCAGACGTGTATAACGACTTGATCAGATGGGGGTAGCCGGGTGCTGGAGATTCCACGTCGTCCCGGCTGACAGACGCAGGAGTGGTGGGCTCTGGAGGCTGCCTGAGTTGTAATGACATTTCATTTCCTGATCCATTTTCCTTCTCCTCCAACACAAAATCTTTTTGTTTTGTTTGCTGAGCCTTTATTAACTGAGACAACAGAACAGCAAACGCACTCTGTACAGCTGCCTGGGCAGCATCAGTCTCAACTTTAGGCTGACTCAGCTGAGCAGGTGGTGGCACAGGAGGCTGTGTGAGAGTCGGCTGTTTTAGAGGCTCCTGTTCAGGCGGCGGTGGTGGAGGAGGCGGCGGCTGCTGCTGCTGTTCTGACTGTTTTTCACCTGCTGACAAAATTCCAGCAGGAAGATTTATTTTATTTAGTTGCTGCTGAGTCTCTGGGTTTACCTTAATATTCAACACTTGGGCAAACTGTGCCAAACTAACACTTGTTTTAGACTGTAGCAGGTTTAGCAGGATTGCCACTTCATTCTGGTTTAACTGCTGTCCAGTGCTTGTTTTTGCTAAAGACAAAAAAGGTGGTTTTAAGTATTATTTAGAACTGGCATATTTCAGATACTCAAAAATTAAGACTAATCTAGCATGACTGACAACTGGCGAAGCATGGGTTTGCACGACGTAGGAATGGAATGCTTTTACATATGAACCGCCTTTGGGGGAGTATCTATAGGAAATGGAATAGTGAGATCCAGTATAAAGAAAGCAACTTCCAAGGAGTGTGCACGTGCACTGGGAAAGATGAGAAACATCAAGCTGGAGCTCAATTTTCCACAATACAACTAAGCTGGGGCTTAAGGCTACCTGCTTTAGGCAGCTGTAAGATTTCCAATACCTGCAAAATCTCCTATCTCTGACATATCCCATTGCTCAGTTAAAAAGCGGCCACCTGCAAAACACATTTCCAGCGATATTATGGGGCCATTCTAATTCAGCATCTGGATTCTAACACCTGCTCAAGTGACCAGGCTCTAGGTGATCCAGAAGCTAGCAGTACAAATGCAAAAGCAAGGGCTGAGTTTGAAGGACAAGTCAAGCACTGAGTAGCAGAAAAATGCAGGTTCATGATGCTAGACAATTTCTTCAATGAAATTAAGTTTACTTGCCACAAATAAAAGATGATGATGCAGGGGAGTATGAATGAGGAATCTGAACAAGGAAGTCAGAATATCAAAGTAGTTTCTTAGTTTCAAACACCCATTGTAGCAATTTACTTTGAAAGGAGAAGTGAAGCAGCATGGATTTCAACATGCCCTATGAGTGGATGACTTAGAGAAGAAAGTAGTTAAAAATTAAAAAATGAGCGTGTGTGACTGTGCTGGCAGAGCCCTGAGTTTTTTAACTCAGATCAACACAAACATATTCTGTCCTCTTCTATCCCTGCCATTCTGCTAATTCACCAATATATTAATTCATACATAGCAGATTCAAAGTCATGCTTGAAAAAACTGTTGCACACACAAAAATATTCAGTATTTGCCTTGCAAGACTAAGAGCAGCACAACTGGAAAGTGCTGCAAAACCCACAACCCACTACCCTACTTGTGGACGTGCACCAGTATACAAACACTTGGAACTGACTCAGGCAGGATCCAGGAACTTCAGTGATTTTCTATATTTATATAAATATAAAAATAAAACAACCTTTTATTTGGCAATACAGGAAAAAAAAAATCACTTCTAATGCCTTATACTGCTGCTGCTCACTCAGATGTCATACTTAACAGTTGATTTTGTAACATCTGAAGATGGTATGCTCAACACTCAAACTTCTCTCAGGGAAAATTCAGCAGAAAGATGCCAAACAGGGAAACTAATCTACCTATTCCATCCAGTCCAGTCCAAGAACAAACTGTATTCCGGGAAATCTGGCAGTTTCTACCAGGACAGAATTACTGAGCTCTACATAGCTCCTGTTAAAACTGCAAGACGCAATAACCCACTAATGCACCATAACATTAGCAATTGATCCATGTTTTTTTTAACCATTTCCTTTGGGGTGCTCAGAAACAAACGCAACAGTTATGTTTAAAGCATGCATTTGTACCTGGCACTCTTTAGTGTGCCTTATTGATGACATTATCTAAGGTGCATTACAGCTTCCAGAAGTGTTTTGCTTAATACAGAAAACACCTCTATGCTTAACTGTCTAAGCTCCACTGAAAATTAAATTGTCTTCTTTTCTACCTGGATATTTTTCTATGTACATATAGGCAAACAGCAATATAGGTCCGAATGATTCCTTCTCTATTTGTTTAGGTCTGAATGATTCCTTCTCTATTTGTTTAGTTTATTTTGCGTGGTTAGTATTAATGAGTAATAAACATTGGGCTACCTGTTAGGAAAGCACAAACAAAATAACTACTGTCCTTTGGACTCTTTAAACTTCTCTACAGTTTGCATTTGCAGGGGAAAAAAATTTTAAGAGCTACAGAAAATCATGCTTGAAAACACTTTCAAAACTTTAGCCTAAACATACAGAGTGGCAGAAGCTCACAGCTGGCTTACAACAAGAAACAGGAGCAAGAGGCAATAAATTGCAATAAAATATGATCAAAAGAACTCTCTTCTATATATCTTTGCACAGTGTATTTGGAGCTTTGCTCTACTGGTAAATGGAGAGTTGATTCAGGATGGTTAGTATTAAAGAATTTTCAGACCCTGTGAATGCATTTACTGTTTTTCTTCAGCTGAACTCCTGTATCAGTGCCATAGGATTTATGGTCACCTTGCACTATCAAAAATGGTCTAAATGAAACTTATCAGGTATCCATTTGGTATTGTTACTCCGTATTTTTCTACGTGTACTATCACAAAACTGCTGAGTATCTCAAATGGTGTCCCCATAGGAAACCAATACGTTGCTCTTCACATTGTATTCATAAAATTGGTCTCCAAGCAAGATACTTTGGTTCAGTTTCAGAATTAATTGCTGTGCAATCTACAGAGGTAGCTACTTCTTGTTCTACCAGGTTTGGGGGTGGGGGGGGTGGGGTTGGTGTTTGTTTTTTAAAAAGCTGGTTCAGCCCCAACAACTTGGAAAGCTGAAGACCTAACACAACATGCAGAGGGAATCTGTTTCATTTGAAATGTTGATTGTTCTAAAATCTGCCTTCTGATCAGTTTATCAATACCAGTAAAGCTCCTTCAATCTATGGAGATTGTGAGGAACTTCAAGCAGCAGCTGACTTGTGGGATTACAGAAGAATTATAGATGAGCAAGAGATAAAAATCCCCTCAAAATACAGAGCAAGGTTCTTGCTCTGACCAGACTGAAAAATAAAGTAAAACTTAAAAGGAACACCTAGTTTCCAAAAGCAAAGGTAAATCTTTTGTAACAAAGATTTAACTTACAATACTGTTCCTCCCTCAAGAATCCAGGAGACGTCAGTACTCTGAAAATAACATCTAAAATTTCTAGAGGTGCAATCCAAGTAGAAGGTAATTATAAGAACTGAAAATATTACTGACCAAGTGCTACACTAGAGTTGCCCTGAGTTTTGAGTTGGGAAGAAGTTTGCATGCCTTGTGGGGTGTTGGTTCTGCTCTCATCCATACTTAGAGACAGATCCTTCCTAGGGACTTTAGCTGCTGTGCTGTCATCAGTCATGCCCATCTGCTTCTGTCTTCTGCGCTTCTTACTCCACAGCTCATGGCAATCCTGCCACAAAGGAAGGCTGCAAAGAATGATTAGAGATGATCAGTTTTATCTCAGAATTTTTTAACTGTTTTTTAATCAGTAAAATAAATGCTCAAATTACACATCATGTAACATATGAAAGATGAACCTACTGCAACTCAGAAATACATCAGAAAACACCCAAAATCTCAAATCTGCTCTTTCTGGCTAATATCTTCATTGATTGCCCATTTCAGAAGCATGGGTCCCTCTGGCAGAAACAGGGAACATGTATCTTAAAATGAGAATCAATACTACTTGCGCCTAAATATTTGTGTAATTCAAACTTCAAAAATCAATGCTGCACACTTGCTATGAAACAGAATTTGCAGAGTAACAGGTAACAGAATTATCAATATGAAAGTGTTTTTTTTCAGGGTCCAGGTGACCAATTTCTTTTATCTGCTTGTAAAAGTACTGCCTCATGAGTTCAAATATCTGTCCATAGTAACATTCGGGCAATGAAACCTCCTCGCCCTAGGGTATCAGGAGCAATAGCAATAACCGTGTGCATATAACAGGTAAGTCTGGAGAGATTTTTAATAAAATTCTTAGATAAAACTCAAACATTTTTCCCAGTTGGTAACTAATAAAAAGAAGTCAGTACTGGCTATCTTGAAGGTAGAATTCAGTCAAATATTAAACGTTCTGTGTTCTGACAGTTATCTTGAGGGAAGACTGAAACCTGCAGATTCTGTAATACTTTTTAATTGTTTTCCTCAGGCCCTATTCCAGTATGAGTTGTACTGATTACAATGACAATCAAGTCACTGCAAAAACCATACTGGACATTATATTATATTACCCCTCAGAGAAACAGGCAGGAAAAACCCTGCACAAAGTATTTCACTTCTCGTGCCTGTAAAATCAAGAATCTCATCTGGGACGGGAAACAAATTACAGCATTTCACTTTAACTCTCAGGTACCTTTGCAGAATTCTACACCCAATGTCACTGTACCATGAAAGAAGGAAATTCAGATTCATGGAGGACCCAAAAACCCTTGGAAAAAGTAGACACTGTTAAACAGAGATAAAAGGGAAACAATGGTTCTTCAACATTAGGGACAGTCATATACGAGTATTTTTTTTTTTTTAAGGCACTAGCTCAGTAGCTAGTTCTAGGAATAAAAAAATGGAACAATTCTCAGATCCCCACAACGAGTGCTATCATGATGTAAGAGTCACTCAGCTGCACAACCATTTTAGTGCATAATCACCATTAAACAACTGTGCGTATAAACACTTTGGTTCTGTCACCATGTACTTTAACTGAAACACAATGAGCTTCATGAAATCAGTGCATGTTCACATTTTGTAGAGGTAAGGACCCTTACCAAAGGAAATTACTTACTCTGGAGGAGGCATTTTAGATGGTTCCACATCTCGCAGAAACTCGCACTGAAGAGCTTGTTCAGCTGTGCAGCGCTTGCTGGGATCCAGAGCAAGCATGTAATCAAATAAATCTAATGCAGCTGGTGGGATACTACAGAAGAGCAAAATAAAGAAAAGCATCACATTTTCATTTTGAATCACACACTTCTGTGAAAATTTTTAATAAACACACCTCTTCCAAAATAACTGATCATTAAGTCCTCAGATAACTTACATCCCAACAAAACCCACTCACAACTTGAGCTTGTTAGTAAGAGGCAGAAATAAATTTCACCTTTTATTCCCTGTTCAAGCATACAACCCAAGCTTTCTTTGCTTTGTGTGGTTTAATTGCTTGAAACATTGTCCTTACAAACAAAAAAAAAAAAACCCACACCTTTTTAAACCAAGACTATATCGTTACTTTACATTTTGGAATTTAGCACCCTGGGAGCTGCAGTTTTAATTGGTCCAGGGACAATAATTCTATTGCTTTAAGTCTCATTAAGATGAACAGGATGACACATTTCTCCTGAAACACATGGTAACTGAAGGGGGGGAACAAACCCTTCAAAATACATCTGCTGCTGTTTTCCATAACTTTCATGTGTGATATTTGCATAAAACTAGTCCTGTGGTGGTTCTTTAGAACACACAGTTCAGATAACTCCTCTGTGCTGAATGAATTTATAACCCAAAAGACTGCAGTGTTACCCAGACTACATAGTTAGTTGTAGCCAGCTGTCCTGATAAAAACAATTAAGTATTCTGAGCTGTTTTTTGGACAGGGACAACAAGCAGGTGTACCAATCATGGAAAAGAAATGTTTTCTTAGGTGAAAGCTGACAGGTGGCAGAAATTTTAGGGCCTTTCTCCCTCTTCTTGAGGTTCATATTAAATAAGGGTTAATAGAAGCTCTGTGGGTATCATGGGAAGGATAAGAGCCTAAAGCCATTTTAGTTTACATTTAATCTATATTCATTCTCCACAAAACAGTGAAGTTTATAAAGTCTCCAGGAAAACTTAATGCTATTACAGTTGACTAAACTAATTCTACATCCTTACAAAGCAAACTCTTCTCTCAGTTTTCGACGATACTGCTTCTTTGGTTTCATTGTGTTGAAATATGCTAGTTTTATCACATCAGGCCACACTGCTGGACAAGGACTCCCGCAAATTCGGCTGTACCAAAAAGAAGAGAAAAAAAGGGTATGAGATCCAAAACCAAGAGTGAGCACAACTCTCATTTTATTCTTGCACACACAGTGAATACCAAAATAATTTTTAATTCTAATGTTCAGGTTCTTTTAGCTAAAGTGTCTCCACTGTCCAATGCCATTAAATAATTGTGAATTTCTATGAAGAATAATAACTCTGCACAGACTAAACTTACTTTAAGTAGTCCACTGTTTCTGCCTCACTCCATCTGAAGCATCCTCCACTCCACACAAATGTTTTGAAAAACTTAACCAGCTCTGTCTGGACAGTACTGCAGGTATTTGACTTGGAGAACTGGATATCCCATGTTTAGAGTGTCAATTAACTTCTATGCCCTTAGGCTCCGAATGCCAGTGAAGAAAGATAAACCAAATGGATGAAAAAGCACTTTGCACCGACAGGTGTAAGACTAAAGAACATTTAGTTGAAACAGAAGACATAAGGGGGGGGGGGGAATCTCACTAAAGCCCAAGGGCAGAAGATCTGTATATTATGAGTTTTATATCTCAAGCCTAATCTATCTCCACAAATGGAGTTGCCCACAGTCTCATTCCTCCCTCTCCATCCCCATCCATTTTTTCCAGCCAAGGATGGCTAAGCACAGGTTGACCAACACACTTCTGAGCAGAAGAACTGAAGAAGCAATTTATAATACATGCAAGGTTTAAAACTCTGATGCAGGCAGTCATAAAAGGACATCTTGCAAATACATCTCCCTAGTTCACTTCTCCCATTTTATTTGATTTAAATGGTTAGTGTAAGAGACCTAATGATCTATGAGTTATGCCCTGAATGCTATGCAAACCAAACTGACTTGCTGGTTGGGCTATGTAATTTTCAGGGGAAAAACGAAAAAGGAAAAAAAAAAATCTATCTTTTTCTATCAGAACGTAGAATTGTTGACTGTAACATTGTGGTGGCAAAGATCTTGATTAAAATGATATATTACATTAAAACAGCCAAAAATGCATAGTATCAGTGAAGAGGAAAAAAAACTGCAAAATTTTAGTTCATGGTACAACAGAGAGAAAACTTCAAATGACTGCACTGTGATGTCCTTCAATGCCATCTAGTGCTCAAAAGCAAAAACTTCCCAACTCATGAGTTAAGTTCTTATCCTTATACTAAGAATCACCACTGATATGCTTTGCACCTCTCCTAAAAACCTTCATTTTTTCCAGGCCAGCTAATAACACATTACACAGAAACCCACTGCTGTTTAATGTTTTGAAAAACATCTCAATATATAACTTTGTAATATTTTTATTAATTTAATTTTTAAAATAATGTTGACCATTTACGGTTCAGGTTCTAGAAGTTCTGTAGGACTCACCCTCTTCTCCCCTTGTTTCTAGGAAGAGGACCTCTCCTCACTTATGAGGTTAATTATGATATCAGAATCAAGAGCAATTTTTGCTTGCTGAATAAAGGGAAAAAAAAAAAAAGAGATGCTCTGGTTCCACTGAGTTATATACATATCTTTCTATAATCTACTGAGATAAGGAAAGAAACTGAATTTTTACCTCCCTAAAGTGTCTGTCAGTTTGTAAGGGACTGAAAATATTCCCACAAAAATAATAAAGCCCCAGTGTGTAAGTGTAAGGCTTGAAACAAGACCTCAAGGCCAGTGGCATGCAAAGTACCTACTCCTCCCAAATCCCACTTGCCCTTATTATTATCATCCATGTTTTCACTTTGATTTGCTGTAAGGAAGTTGCAACATCATCTTAAAAAATAACAGGCATTTTGACTACTCTCCCTTTACAACTTAAGTAATAGGCAACTCCAGCTGCTCTACAAAAAGCCCTCTTACTATTCAACTGTACATTGCTAGCACCACAAAGTACTCAAAAAAACCCTTATCCATGTCCAAGCAAAAGTCACTTGCTTTATATGCCCCTCAAAGCCACTAACATCTCACTCAGGGCAATAACTGAGTACTTGTAAATGTTTGCAGTGCGTTACCTCTGATTTTAACACTAACAAAAGAAATCTGACAGTTTATGAGGCACCTACTCTGTGGTAGCACTTGCAAGTTACCTTATAAGTTCCAGTTGAGCAAGTTCTTGATTTGCTTGAAATATTGGCTTTTTTGTAAAAAGTTCACCCAGGATGCAGCTGTAAAACAGGTTTGCACAATTAATTCCATTGTTATGACTTTCAGTATAGAGTGATACAAACACTAATTTTTGGCTTGTTCTTACACTTGCTACACTTCTGTACCAAACTCTTACCCACAGCTCCAGACATCGATAGCTGGCGTGTATCTTTCTTCTCCGAGCAGAAGTTCAGGAGGCCGATACCATAATGTAATAACTTTGTTGGTATATGGTCGGCTGTTGGGGGGAGGAAAAAGAGAGGACTATCATTTTACTATGATCTCATTTCTGAAAAGGTGATACTTTGAGGACTTTACTTCTGTGAAGTCTTACTTCTTAAGAACAGTACAATCTTCTGCTCCTTTTTCCTATTTTTAGTCCTGCAAAGCTGCAACTGCACAAAAGCAAGCACAACCATCTGACTAAAGCTATCAAAGGACAGATTGAAGATTTAAGTAATAACCACATAGTCATCTCTATGCTACGTGAATCCTGTATCTCAATTATTATTCAGGTAGGGATGCTGTGTATTTATTACATTGCTAATCATTTCAGGAAAAGGACCTGCTTGGATAAAACCAGTCATTTCTGGGCAACTATCGATTATTACAATACTGGACATAGGACCTCTACAAGCATTTTGAAAAAAAAAAAAAAAAAATCAGTTTCCCCTCTGTAAGTAGACGCAAAACAGACAAAGCCTTTTTCTTGAACTATATCCTTCAACACTTTGATTGCAAAGCCTGGAATGCTTCCAATATCTTCCAACATTTCACAACATCTCTAATTCTCTACAGCTCTAACCAGAAGTTTTTGTCACTGGGAATAATCCTTTCCATCCTCACAATAAGGCAAGGATTTCCACTATCTTAGAGACACATCTTTTGTGGACAGGCTGAGACACAGCTTTAACAGTTCAGAATGGAAAACAGAAAAACAGATGTTAGGTTTGGGGTTTTTTCAAGCAAGGTGTCTTAACAGTGATCCCAAAATTCTTTCAGTTTTAATAATTCACTCTTAACCAACACTAGGTAACTCAAACCAGAAAGCAGAGTAGCATTAAGTGCGGTGTTTGAACAACCATAGCATGAAGTCTAACAAGCCCTTGTAACGTATGTGGCACAGGTATCATTTCTGCAAAATCACCCAAGTCTTTCTTCATTAAGAAAACTGCCAATGAATTTTTAAAATGTAGTATATTTTTGGAAACAATCCATCATTTATCATATTTATCTCTGAAGTGAGCATTCCTCTATGAAATGTTTACATGGTATGGACTTCCTCTACAGACATACCCCTGATATATTAGTATATGGTGCTTTTTATTTGAACAGATGTTTTCTTGCACAATCTGTCATATCTCCTACTCCAAACATATTAAATCCACCAGAAAAACATTTAAAGGAACACAACTACAACAACCGATGGGAATTTATTTAAAATTAAATTTTTATTTCCTCCCTGTTATGCACCTACTAAGTCCTGTACCCTTTTTCAAAAGTATATAATTCTGAACAAAAGTAAAACAAATGTGAAATACAGGAATTTAAAGCAGCACCTTTTATACACAGTAATTACATCTGTTACTGGAGGTCAGAAGCTACTCAAGGAAAATGAATGACAAAAGAACTGTCAAAAGTCCACTAATAAGATTCTAGTTATGTTCTCAAGTTCAACTGGCAATTCTATTAGTTAGCATAATTACATTTTAATCTTGGTTTCATTTATGTATAATGAGGTAATAATGTTGTTTGACGTATAGTAAGATCTGTTATTTGCACTATAAAGACACTTAACTTTCAATCATTCAATTCTTAAAGAACAGTTAGGTTAACAAACAAAATCTAAAATAATTTTTAAAAAGACATTTAAAAATCCATAGTAGACCAGAAGAAAAAAAAAATAGGTGCATGTTAAAATAAGAAGGTAGGATGGCATCAATCCCTTTTATTGTAAGTACATTAAAAAATAATTCATTACCCAGCAGCTGCTTAAGGTTATCTTACCCTGCTACTATACTCAACAGTTTTCATAACTGTACTTAAGCACATGTTCTGGAAATAATAGCTCAGAAGACAGTGAAATTAATGCTATCAGGTTCAACAACAAGCTCAGAGGCCTGTGAGAAAACAATAAACTTGTGGATATTATTTCCCAAATCAGGCATGCAGAAATGAAAGTACATACTAGTACATACACTCATGTACATACTAATGTAATAAACATTCAGCCTGTATTTTGAAAATCCAGTTCCACATGACAAATACATGACATTACAATATAAATACTGAAGTTAATCATAAAAACTGTGCACCTGTTTCCTGGAGTACAAGCATAATGAAGCCAAGAACAACAGAAGCACAAATCACAAGAAGTTTCAGAATAACTTTTATTTAAACTTGCATCTCTGTAACAGGACTGACTGCCTAAACAATACAATGAACCTCTTCAAACGTTAAATCTTACAAAAAAGTAATGCTTTTTGAAAAGAAACTGTATATTGATTTGTGTCAGCAAAAAAAATTCACTTTTCCTAAATAAACTTTTCCTAGGTATACCAACAGGAAGAATATACCTTACGGTTACAGGACCAGAAACTAATATTAAGTAAAAACCTACATGCTGATGCAGCCTACTTAGAACTGCAACTCATCATTTCCAATCAGTATGTTGCCATTCTCTACAGTTATTTATCTAGAACACTTGGAAAAGCAATACACTTGCACAAAGAGAGTTTTGTGTTTTTATGCAGTGTAAGACAACATGCACTTCTTTCAATTTCCTAAGCAATTACTTGTATTACGGTACAATAGCATCTCCTCCTCTAGACAAAACTTTCTTCTTTTCTGGCCCTTTTAATACTTGGAGTTATGCAAAAAGATTGAATTTCTGAATGCTTTTTCACAGTATAATTATATCTTACCTTTCTTCCGAGTTGTACAGCCGAGCAAGCCCAAAATCTGCAAGCTTTATCTGCCCTCTGGTGGAAAAAGCAAAGAATTATTTAATGGTTAATCCTGTTAGATTCCCTCCCCGAAAAGGAGGTGCAGTTTGAGATTTTGAGACAGCTGCAACCGAACTTCACCAAACCACGTTAACAAGGAGGCACTGCCTCACAATCTGTGCATCTCTTCAGTAAACAAATACACTAACTTACTGAATAGCAAAATTAGGTGTGATCATCAAATGGCACTCACATCACTAGATGTTAGCCAAATTCAGGTGTATGCAGTAAAGCACTCAAATCAGTCACTCTGCAGGAAGAGAAGGAGGGAGGAAACCGCTATTTTCTCATGCCTTACTGCTAGCATAAGCGTTTGTACAGCAACCACCCATCAGCAGTCATACTTCCTTTTAGGAAGCCATCAAAGTCCTGTTCTGCTCTGTAAAGCTGAAATACAGCCTTTAAATCAGGGTGACTGACCAGATAAGGCCTTCTATTTTTGCCAGCAGCCAACTTGCTGAAGGAAACAATCCCTAACCCCTTCTTGAGTTTTCCCATAGATGAGGGGAAGAGTAGAAGATACGGAGCTCTTGCCTGGCAGTTTCCACAGCTGAAAGGCACTGCTCTGTGACCAGAAGCCCCCACCATCTGTAAAGTCTGGATGACTTAAACAGAAAGCTGTCGGCAAGCTTCTCTAACATGTGAACCGAATGTGGCAATGTTGCATAGGGATTTTGTTTTTCTGTAATTATGAGCTTTTAAAACTTCCGTCACTTTCAAATACATGTTATTTTACCAAATTAGGGCAAGACTTGCTGATGTAAGAATGACCATTTTGTGATAATAAAACATACAGGTCACAGTTTCCATTCCATTTTTCCCCTCAGATGTGTGCTTGGAATGGCCGTAACATCACCATAAACAAAGAAATGTTCCCCTCAAATGTACACGCTTACTCCTGAGAAACCGTATTTGTGGAAGATGAATGAATTTTTGAGCAAGACATTTATGCTGCTTATCTAAAAGACATATAAGCCAGGTGACGGGCTTCAGGATGTAACTGGTAATGGGATTTTAGAAACACTGGCATAAAATTATTCAGACCAACCATGAACTTTTTCTTCTTCTAATGAAAACATCCAAGAGTGCTCAAAAAAAAAATCCTAGGGGGAAAATCTCTGTATCTTGGGAGCGGGGAGAGCACAGAATAACAGAAAGCTCCACCTCTACAATAATGCATGCTTCTCCCCTGCCAGCTTATACCTCAGCTTCTGAGCTCCCAAAGGTGCACAGATACAGCACCACCAGGGAGGCATGCAAGATGAGGTGAGTGGGCACAGTGAGAGATGTGGAGGCATGTATACATCTGTTTAGGAGTCCGTATCGTCATTTGGCAAGACTGTGTTGGGAGCCAGAATTTAAAATAGTCTAATATTTGTTTGTTGTAAGAAAAAAAAAGAGTAAAAAATGGAAAATGTAATTCTGAGAAAGCTGAGACAAAACTAGGGCCCTACCAAAAGAGACCCTTGATCCATTTTGCCCAGTATTGTGTCTCCAATAGCAGCTAAGTAGTTTTAGAGAACATGCAAACCTGCTCACTTCAGAGCTCATCTTCCTTGTACCTCACCACCACCCACAACCATTGTGTTAAGCATGCTAAAGCAGGTATTCCTCTCTGTTCCCGGTAGCAGGTGTTAATGATGCTGTCCATGAATGAGTCTCATCCCTTTTTTAATCTTCTGACACTACCCTGTAAACCTCCTGTGACAACGAATTCCCCAAGCTGACTACCTGCTCTCTAAAAAAACTTTTTTGCTCTTATAAACCTTGCTCTTGAAGTTGCTCACCAGTTTTAGTACTGCTGGATTTGATGAACAGTTCTGTATTATCTGCTAACTTCACACGGGCTTTTTATTTGCTTCTGTTGCATGCTGAACAAAAGCATGTTTACTACTACGATTTGGAATTGCAAGCAGTAAGAAACAAACTCTTCTCCCCATTTGACTGACGCAAGCCAAATCATGTTTGAACATGCCTGATAAAATATTCTTTTAAAGCATTATCCTGACTAATGAACGAGGACCTCAGAATTCTGTCACAAAGAACCAACTTAGCCACACATCATCTTGAAATGACATTACAAAAAAAGAACACACATCAAGCGCTTATTTCCTAAAATTCTGTTTTAATATAGTTCAACACAGATAATTTTCCCCCATACTCTGACCTAAAAGATTCAAGTTTTAATCCTGCTGTTTTAACACAGGTTAAGCTTAACAAACAATTGCAGGATCCAGTGTTAAGCAATAACATTACCAGATTAGTATTTTACATTTGATTTTAAAGAAATTAGGCAATCTAAAAAAAGCTTTGCTAAAGACTTAAAGCAGGTGAGCTGCGAAGTTTAAAAGAAAGATTTAAAGATATTGTTAACATAAAATTTTTATATACTGAAGAAATATTCATACCTATTATTTAGTAGAATATTTGAACATTTGATATCTCTGTGCAAAAAGTTCTTCTTATGGCAATAGGCCAAGCCCTCCATCAGCTGTCTCATAAATGATTTAATATGATTTTCATTAAAATGAACCAAGCCAGATTCCAGCAGTCCCATCAAGTCGTGGTCCATATATTCAAATACAAGGTAAAATGCACCTAGGAAAAGAAAGGGAAAAGGTAAGAGAAACAATAGAGAAAGTGATTTAACAGAAGTCCAATGCATTGCTGCTCCCTGCTTTTCAAAGTATTTTTCACACAACTATTTATAATTTATGCAATATTTATAGCTGTACCTCACCTCCTATAACAACAATGAAGTATAGTGAATTTTTCATAATATTGCTTTTTTCCATGTAAACAATTATTCTAGTCAAACATTTGTAAAAAGAGAGAGAGTTCTACCACATGGCA
This sequence comes from Pterocles orientalis, assembly GCA_011057875.1. Taxonomy (NCBI): domain Eukaryota; kingdom Metazoa; phylum Chordata; class Aves; order Pterocliformes; family Pteroclidae; genus Pterocles; species Pterocles orientalis. The sequence continues at coordinate 600,732 of WKFP01015198.1, read as the reverse complement.
CTTTAATCTAGATGGACATGTACTCTCCCTACGGCTCTCTATCTCCATCCATTTTATTTAAAGAAAAATTAACTAGGTTAATATTCCCTATGTAATGTTTGTGGAGAAATCTAGAAACGATATATGTACAGTATTAGTTCATCTGTTCATCTGATTTGGTAATTGATTTTTTTTTAAGCTTTCAGTGTAGAACTGGGTCAGAAATAAGCCTGCCCTTCTCAGACTAGAAGTACCTGTAAGACAAGACAAATGAGAAAGCAGAACTAACCTACTAACAACAGCAGCTCTGCAAAGATGAAGTTCATATTCCAAGTTGCCACATACATACATTAAGCATAATAGAATGGTTTTATCTCACATTAGCCTGTGTAATTCCACAAATAAAGCTATTAAAACGAAGGCTCTGTGATACAGATAATTATTCTTGAAGAGGAAAACTGCTGAGTGCTTCAGAAGCAGCAATAACCAATCTCCAGCACTACTACCCCAGAACAATCTACTTTTTAGTACTTTATTCTTCCCTTTCTTCTTAACTCCGGGGCAGAGAAGACAGTGCAGTCCCTGCAGAGCACTGGTAGCAAGGCAGAAAACACATTCAAGCAGGTCTGTCTACCTTCCATTTTCAAAAGCCTCCCCCCAAAGAGATTTCAAAGCCACCACTCTAAAGCACAAATAGCTTCTATCCAACAAGAACTCACTACAGGTTCTAGTTCCTTAAGAAGAAACTTCAATTCAGAAGCTAGTGAAAGCCTTGGAGCAATAATGACAAGTCAGCTCACCAGAACATACACAAAAACACGGCCAAATCCTAATGAACTGACTTGTTTTCTTGCATAGTAGCTAAAAAGGGAGGAGAGAGTGCTAAACCCATCTGCTGTTTAGCAAACAGAATAAAGATTACTCATACAGTAAGTGTTAAACCTGTAACAAATCACAGTACTACAGGCCATTGCATAAGACACTCAGGGTTAATTGTTTTTAATTTAGGTCCTTCTGTCCTGCTGTATGTTATATGGAGGAAGCAAAATACTGATCAAAAAATAGCCCTGCCAGTGTGCACAGAGGAGGTGGAGCAGGACGTAAATCAAGCAGGTACAACCCAACCCTGCCACTTCAAAAGGAAAGAAGGAAGTATTAAGAGCCATAAAGAAAGAAAAGCGTGCTGTGCGAATATTTGTATAACTGAGTTCACCAGTGCAGTTCACCAGTTCAGCATGGTAAAAGCACAGAAGCTCCGAATCTTGGTCTTTTAAAACAAGATAGCTGGCAACATGGTGTTAGGTCTACATCAGTGACAGCTGCTGAAGTATGAACCATGACGTATTTTAAAATGCCTTGAAACAAAACGCCTGATATTAATGCTGCAGTGCCAGAATAATCCAAATACACCCTTCAGAGGATGTCAACAGCTCAACAAAACTCAATAGCAATGACCTTGGTATCTTCTTGCTCTGGAATACTAAAGAAAGTTAACTCTGTCATGGCAGCAGGCTACACTCTGTGTGTACAAGACTGGGAAGGGTCAGTGGGATTGCAGACCTGTTTAGGGAGAACAGCTGAACCCAGGTCTTCTTTGTATGCAAAGTAGGCTCCATGCCTTGAGTAATTTCCTGCTCTGCCTACTAGCTCCTGGGATTTTTCACCACTATTTATAATCATCAGTCACAACTGGAACCCTCATGCAAGAAGGAAAGCTGACAATAATGGAGGCAATTCACAAATAAACCAGAGTGGTACCTGGGAGACGACATCCAATTATTTCTATCCTCTGCAACTCTCATTCAGAAACATACACTACGATAGTATAAATGTGAAATGTTCCTTCCCTATAAGAGCAAGACCAAATGCACAGACCCATTACACTTGTGCATTACTACCTACTATTATTATCCAATGTTACAATTTGTTTCAAAAAGAAAAACTGTCAAAGCTGAATCTTTTTCACTGGTTAGGAGAAACTATTAAAACTAGTCTACTAGCCTTGGCAGTCTAACCATTAAAGCCCAATCTACAGTATTACTTGAACTGTATTTGGAAGTGACTCGAGCTGCAAAAAGTACCACGCAAACCAAAGTGAAACTTCTGTTAGTTTATTTCTAAACAAATGTGGTGTCCTTTTCTGATAGAGGTCTACCGTCTCAGTCAGCAAAACAGCTAGGTTATCCCACTTGATCATTTAACATCTCCACTGGTCTTCATCAGATCAGACCCTTCATAACAGGGAAATAAACTATAGATATTCAGAAAAAAAAGAAACAGTCGTGGAAAACTTCACAAGTGAACTACGTACAGGCAGACATCTGCTTAGTACAGCACAGTCTGAGTTCGAGTTTACAGCATCCTTTAATTCAATCACAATAAATGCCACACAAATATCTATTTCTCAAAAAGGAAAACATAACAGACAAAATAATCATTCTTTCCTTTATAAGGCCAAGATGTTTGCTAACTTGGAGGTTACATTTTAGAATGACCCTTTGTTTCATCTCAGCTTTGCCCAATATTCACATTTCTGAAAGCAGTGTTATAAAAGTACCTAAAGCTCCTTTACAGTAAAGTGTGTGCAATTCAAATTAACCCAGAATTACTGATTTCACTTGAACGTTACTCATCTTACTGCTGTTATGTTAAAAACCTGCACTTCTCAACAAGTAAGCACTGTGGGGTGGGAGGCAGCCTGTAGTCCATTTCCACATGCTGCAGCAGAGCACTAGCAGGGGCTTTACATCTGGGGTGCCCCACTTCCTCTGTGAGCACCACACAGCTCAGCTCCATTCCTTCATCTACTGAGATAGTAAGAACCCTTCATGTCACTGTGTGTAGATAGGAGAGCAGCTGGAACAGCTGAACAGTGGTAATATTGCCTACTTGTGAATATGGGATAAGAGAGAACAGCTGAATCTATTAGGGAGGTACACAATACATAAAGGAGACTCATACGGGTGGAAAGAATCCTTGCCTTAGTCCTTTTGTTTGCACTTTAGAAAAATTCATCTTTCTGACCATTCTGTCAGTTAAGATTGATAAGGGTCAGAAAGTGATACACCAGTTTAAAATAATTAAAGGATTAACACATCTCCTCCTCCTGTTCAGATATTTCAAGTCATGGAGCTCCAACAGTAGAAGTTTTCTTAACCAAAACATGAAATAAGCTGGGGTATAATGCTGTAAAACTATTGATACAAAATGGGTAAGTCAACAAAACATGGCACTGATGATCTGTAAGACACAAAGGATTTTCTGAGGGGCCAAAAAACCTGACAAAACATACTTTGCATTTTTGTGAGACAGGCAGGCCCTGGATTTTTTTTGGACTGCCATCGAATCACACTGATCCAACAAAGCAGGAAATCATGTTCCAACATTTGTTCCCACAGTAAGATAAGTGCTTCATGCTGTGCAGGGCAGGAGGGAGGGAGCAGTAAGGGAGAATGATCCAAAAGCCTACATAGATCACAGCTTTTTAGCAAATATTTTCCAAATATCATTTCATGGGCAAAGTGTTTGGGGGTCTCACAAAATATCTAATTAGATCAAGATGAGGGGAACTGGGAGACCAGAAGTGCCTTATTGTGTGGAAATTTTAATGCAATCCTCCTATACATGCGTTACAATACTATCTTGAAATAAAAAATGCTTAAAAAGAGAAAAGGATCTCTGCCCTCATTCAGTGCATGGTAGGTACAATGCTGAGTTGCTGAACAGGTTTCCAACATTTTGTTCTGTAGTCACTGTTCAGAATGAGGTTCCATCAGATTTTAACTTCACTAATAAGCCTCCTCAGCTTCTTCTATGCAATACATTTTTTTTTTTCCTTGATTGATTAGAGATAATAAGATTATATTTACTCTTCCATTTCCTTAACATTTCTCTTCTGGTACTCATGACACACTCTATTCCAAAACAACTTTAAACAGAATTACATCAAACAGAGCTTGAAAAAGAAAGAAGAAATTATTCAGTAATTCCTTAAAGTTCTTTACATTTAAATTCCTTGAAGTCCCTTAAACAGACATTAATCTTTTCCTTCTACTCATGTTTTACAAACCTATTTTCAAATTTGAGAAACACCTAATAAAGGTATAGCTACTGAATTAATCATCTTAAGACTAAAGAAAACATCACTGCTATACTAATTTTTCCATTTAGATATCACAAAACCTTCCGAAGACAAATTTAGGGTAATCAAACTTTCTCTTTTTTTTTTTTTAACACTTCCACTCAATATTGTTTTTATTTGACGACAGTGTTATTCTCCCATTGCAAGTTGCAAGTTCAATTGCATTCTCCTCTTGAAACAAATCCAACCCAAACTGCATGTACGTGGACACATGTTCTTAAATAGCTGTACCAGCCAAGGGCATCCTGAAGCCCTGAGAGAAAATACTGTCTGTCCTTGCTTCATCACATACTACAGGGAAATAACGAAACGGAACAAAAAAACTTAAAGCAAAGGAAAAATAAACCAAACATAAGCAGAAATCGGCATGACTGCTGCCATTCTCTTTCCAAACTAGGAGCTTTCAGACTAAGTACCCTGACGGCTCTGAGAAAGTAACCTGCTAGTCATACAACAACGCACCAGAGTCAGCGTTCATTTGACACGTGCACTACAGTATCGTCAGGATAAATACCGACTTCATGCCTAAAAAGTTTGTTAATTTGTATGGCAAATTAATTCAAAATTTAAGCTTTCTAAAGTAAACTTAGGTCTTAAAATGAATTATAGAAACACACGCAGAATCAAAACAGATAATCCATACACACATACAAAAAAACAAGCTGCAATCTTAACTACATCTTTTTTTCTTAAGAGTCTCCCATGCAAAGTTTTAGATCCTCCCTCGGGTTAGCAATTGAAAAATGTATCTTCCAGTCAAAAGGAGGAAGAGATGGCAGTCAGTACTCCTACTGGTTTTACACTCACAGCAACAGAAGCTAAGGCTCTCAATATGTTTAGTAAAAAGACATCATGGCAGTCCCACAGCTAGACTGTTAAACACTGGCAAACAGCTTCTAGCTGATTAAGAGGCAACTGAAAACTCAAGGACCATCTCAGGTGCCCAAAGGAAAAAGAGAGAGGCACCTAAGCCATATAAATGACAAACTCACTGAGAAAACAAATCAGAGCTGACAAAAGCCCAAAGAAAGAAGGGCCTTTTTTCCAATGATCCACCTTCAAACTGATGAAGTAGTTCAATTAACTTAGCTTATGAGTTGTATAGATTTGAATAGACCTAGGAAATAGGTCTATGTTTTCAACATCTGTTTTAAATATTCTTTTCTTCAATTATTGTTGCACAGGGAACGTCACACAAGCTTTCTCAGACAAGAAAAATTAAGAGAAGATGAAGAGCTTTTGCAAACTACAATCTTCCTTCTCCAAAAGGACACGAACTGAAGTTCATGAATGTGAAAGCCAATTAATTTGAACTACCATCAAGCAGACAAAAAGGAAAAGCACAGGAAAGCTTAGTTGCCAGCAAACTCGGTCAGAAGCATCAATAGTGCCAGGCTGCTTCTAGTACTGTTGAAGACTGACACCCACAATTGCTCCTGCACTGGCACTCTAGAAGAAAATGTTTTCAACAAAAATAACCACAGTTCTGAGATTTTAGGAAAAACTGAATGGAAACTAAAGCTCATTGGCGCTATCAAGTCAAATGAGGCTTTATGCCCTAAGAGAAGCAGAGTAGGTTTAAAAAAAAAAATCCGCTGAACATACGGTCAAGTCAACTGTTATGCAGATATAAGCACAAGACAGAATACAAACTATGAGTCATGTTCCCATCCCTAAGCTTGTGTGTTCACCTATCTCCCTCTGAATGACAGGCAGGGGAGAAAAGCCTGCACCAGAAACAAACAAAACAGATACTCCTTCTCACCACATCCAACATATACATTTTATTGGCAGGATCGTGCCTCAGAATCAAGCTGTTACATTATTGATTAGTAACCAGTAATGCCATTCTCCAACTTCACCATTAAGTATGTTCTCATACATTATGAAGGCTTGCAAAGGTAAAAACTTCAGTTCCTCAGTATAGCAGATGCACGTATCACAGCACATGCCCAAGCTATGCAAACAATTGTGCTGTCTGATGTGCTGTACTTCCACCAAGGGAAATAGCCTTATAACATATGTACACCACTGCTCCAATGTGTTGCATTTCTTTTCCTAATGATTTGTCTAGAAAGAATGAAACCAATCATGTCTATAAAAGCTGTTCCTATCGTTAAACTTATAAACTAAGCTGGCCAGAATAAAACACAGATATACTTCCACTTTCTTTGAAAATATTGAGACAAACCAGATACTCAAAAGTTTGGAAGACGTAGGATTACGTCACCTAAAAACATGTAACGCAGCTATTTAACTAGAGGAACAGGTGTTAGCAGAAAAGTTCTCATTCCCTACTCTAACAAATGGGATTATCAGAAGGGTTTTCTAAGAGCTATATTTCAAAACAAGATAAGCATATAACTTACATTAAGCATAAGCATGTTCAGAGGTCAAAATGATTGCTTATTCTGTAAGCTCTGCCTGAGTAAGACATCACTACCAGCTTTACAAAGGTTCCTTCTTAGGCCAAGCAGCCTACTTTTGTGTTTGCATGAGTTTCTGTGAAAATTAACAAACTTGCTCTCACTTGAATTCGTTCACTACATAGACTACAATTTGGCCGCAATAGCTGAGCTATAAATCCTCATCTCATAATGAACTTCTCATTAGAGAAATATAGAATGCAGTGCCTGAAAAAAAACAACTTCCATCTTTTCACAGACGAATCATAATAGCAAAGTCTTATTATCATGCTAATGCTTTCAAAAGACTATCAGAAACTAATTTTATTCTAGCACCTCCAGAGAATCCCCTTCCCTTGCAAATTTTCTGAAAATGTAATTGTTTTATTAAGCTGTTAAATAAGAATGAGAAATTAAATTGAAAGGAATATCAAAAGCACAAAACCAGACTTGGACAAAAAAAATACATTTGAAATTAATGAGACACACCATTTGAAGTACACCAAAAAAATTTACAATTCAATCCTAGACATGGCACCAAACAGAAACTGAGAAAATTAATTAATGAGTCATTAAGTACTAAGTCAAGGCTCAGTGTGGTCTCATTAGCCAAGTAGGTTAGACCTAATTAGAACTCAGTACAAGCTTCACATGAAAAGCCTGAACTGGCTGTTGCAGACTGTCAGGGTTCAGAGCAGGTGCTCACCACAGAACCTGCACATATCCAGAGAAACTCTTTTGCTAGATGCTTCCGACTTTTATACACAACAAAAAAAAGCGTGTCAGTTCTGTATTCCCCCCCTTCAAGGTATTATACTTTCTAAAAGATGCTAGGAAAAAAACCCAAACTAATTCCTAATTAATTTTGACAGCCATCTTCTGACTCATCACAATGGCACCTGGTATTTCTACCAGCTGTGCAGCACACAGTATTTTCTAACCACACTGGTGCAGGGCACACTGGATAGCAACTCAGAGAGGGAGAGCAGAGAAGCAGCACAGGTACCACACCCTCCTCAGCCAAACCATGTACCAAATTCCCCACAGGACACTAAAATGCCCCAAAATGACAGGTTTATAAGACTTGGACCTAAGAGGAAATGGCCTCCAAAGACAAAGTGACCGTTCCAATGTCAAAAATACCAAGCAACAACACTGCATGATTTCCATGGTTTGCTCGATTCTCCAGGCTAAGAAGCTTTCAGTAACTCAAACAAGCCAGACTTAACACTGAAGGAACAAAAAAAGTAAAAGTCTGCATGCCTTCTATTTGGGGAAAAACACCACCACCACACAAATCTTGCTTTTCATTTTTTTCATTTACCCTTCTTCCAGCCATCAAGACACGTGTGCCCAAATCCGTAATCCATCAGTGTCCAGAAGTCAAACTTCTATTACTCTCCAGCAAAACTGGAATCAAGTAACACATTTTTTTAATCCCACAAAATATTTGCAAAAATGTTTCTATGAGCAAAAAGGCATAGCTGAGTTAAATTAAGGACTTCTATTAGTATCCCTTGTCAAGCACCACGATTTGCAAATGTATTTTTTAATGAAGCTTAACTTCAAATCCAGTATAGCAGACTACTGTATTGAGAACAGGACCACAAAGAGCCACCTCGGTGTTAGTGTGCATACCTTTGTCCTTCTTGAAGTCCAAAGCATCTTCCTTATCTGTCACTATTTCCTTCATGTTGATAATGCTTTGGTGATTAAGCTGTCGAAGAATCTTAATCTCCCGAATAGCTGTAATTGGAAACCCTTCCTTTTCATTATCCAGACGTACTTTCTTCAGTGCCACCATTTCCCCTAAGAGAAAATGTAAATTAAAAAAAAAAAAAAAAATAGATTAGCAACCAAACTATGGGATTTAGTATTGGTTTTGGTTGTTTGTTTTTAAAACTCTTCCCATTTGTCACTATTTCTGAATGGACTAAATGGTTAACATTTTAATGTTAACACTATGCTGAATGGAAACAGAATTCACCATTGTTGGGATACTATCACATGGAGAAACAAAACTACAAATGAGAACTTTCAGCTACCCACTGTAAGGCTTTCTTCATACCTCACTCACCTGCATCCTGATATTCCACACTGGGTCTATCAATAAACCCCCATATAAGAGTGATTATCAACAGCAGCTTGAGAGACAGAGCCCTAATCCTGCTCTGGATTTCTTACTACTACATCACCACAGGCCAGAACACATACCTAGACAGAAATACTACATAGTTCAAGATATGAGACAGAGGACTAAACAGTTCTCAAATCCATCAGTAGACTTTCTACAACCAGAAGTGTCACTGCCATGTTTACAGTGAGAAGAAATTTTCCTTATTATTTTACTACTGCAGGCTGTGCTGGATGAAGCTAGATTCTGCAAAATGGCAGGAGCATGACCTGCTTGTGATGGAAGATATCTAAAGACTGCACGGCAGCTCAGCCATTCTGTTCTTGGAAGTTTATTGCTGTGTCTGGGAAGTTTATTGACAGCACAGAGATCTTTGTTAGCTCTAAGGACTTATTCTACACCAATGTATATGATGCATACACAATAGATCACATTCCAGTATGACACAACACCCACTTGCTTGAAAAGCCCATTGCACAGCTTGTCTCCACCTCTTTACACAGGATTGGAATTACACAGTTAGCTTTGCTCGAACTGTATAGACCCACTCAATACAGAGAGCAACGATTTCTACTGGAGGTTGAGAAATGACTGCCATACACAAGGAACATGAAGCTTGCCAAAGAAGCAATATGGTGATGATAGGATTAAAAATTTAAATATGCAAAGAACAGAATTCGAGAGGAACAGGAAGATGCTCCTAACAATGATTTGCAATGGTTCCCAAGGTCGAGGTAAAAAAATAAAAACTGTGGCAGTTCAACTTAAGAACTAAATTTTGCAAACTGAGACAGGCGCAGGTGAAGAACGAAGAAGGAATTCTAATTACACTGCTCATTCTTCTGGAGATAAGAAGGAGGGAACCAGAACTGGTATGCAATCCTGGGTGATTCAGTTACTGAAGTAGAAAATTATCCAGCATTCAAAGCATGCACAAATAAGCCAGAAGGGCAAGCAGTCACAGAAAGAAGTACTAACTGAACATAAAACTATCAAGCAAAATACAGCACATATGAAGAACTCATTTCAATGCATTATCTATTTAGAAGTATTGACAACTTTCTTACATATCATGGTGGTGATTACTTGCTCATTTGAGCAACAGTTTAACAAGACTTTAACGTTCAGTTTTATCCTGCAGATTGCAGAGCTTCTTTCACCCTTACCACTTACCCCATACAAACTTCATTATTCTTTGTCAGCCTGCCTAGGGTACCACTTTGTGTCCCCAGAGTATTTACCCTCTCTTCTTCATTAGCTCAATTGTGTACAGAGTGTCAAAACTCAAGCAATAAGCATTAGAAATCAAGATTACTCAAGCTTGCTTTCAGCCACAACTTTACAGATAAATTATTTTCCAAGGCAGCAAGAGATTATTTCTGATTTAGACAAGCGCTAGGTTTAAAACTAAACCAACAACCAAAAACTTTCTAAACATTAGAGGGTAAAATGACACAAATTTTAAGCAACATAAAAACAAAACCAAAATATCCAGTTCACTTCAGAACTGCAGGATTACATTTCCTTTTTTGAACTTACCTGTGTCTTTATCTCTGGCTTTGTAAACTTGCCCATAAGTGCCTTCACCAATAATACCAATGATATCAAATTTATCCACACAGCGCTTTCCCCAGTCTATTTCTTTTTCTTTCGTTTCACCATGTCGTGGTCCGCATATTCTAGAAAACAACAAACACTTCTAGGAACACAGCTAGTGTATCTAAGGATTGTCTTAACTTTGAAAAAACCTTCAACACTAAATATTTATGAGACATTAGATGTGGCTTAGTGGCTTACTACCACTAAGTAGTGGCAATAAACCATGCAGTTTGATTCAAGCCTCACTTTAATATTAAAAAGTCATTAAAAAGCAGAATTCTTTTGAAAATAATATATTTTAAAGAAACTATTATAACTTCTACTTGTTTGATAGGCTTTAAAAAGAAGTCTAACAAGCATACTTTGGTCTTCTCTTGCTGTGTATCTGAACGGCTGGCTTCTTTTCTTCAGGACTTTTGGATACATCAGCTCCTCCAGGCAACTCAGGTGGAAGCGGCAAGTCTGCAAGCAGATGGCGAAGTTTCTTCTCTGTTTCTTTAACTGACTTCACTGAAATATTCTCTCGCAAACTACTGAAAAAGAAACAATTTTGCTAGTAAGTTGAACACAGCAGAATGACATTAACACACATAAAGGAAAACCTATTGGAATTTCTTTTTAAATACATACTAGGCTGTCAATACATCAACATTTGAAATCTCTGCTCCTAGAATTTGCAGGACTCAGATTTATGCTTTACAAATGGCTCACAAACAGCTCTCTGGGAGAGGCACAGCTAACTACCCAAATTCTACAGAATTTTGAAACCAGAACAATGAAATCAGATCTTTCTGGAGAATGCTGAAGTTAGATGACACAGCAAAACTTACCAGCCCAGATGACTTCTGTCTCACAAGCTTCTTCTCAAGCTTATGACCCAGACTATTAAGAATATTTAGAGCTCAGGTACTGCCAGATATCAGAAGTGTAGTGGTAAAATCTGTACTCTGACTGACTTCTCATATGAAAGAGAAGATTATCCTAATCCAGTTCTCTATAAAGTTGGTCTCCAGAGATAATGAGCTTCACTGTTACAGTAACAGTGCAGGGCGTTACAAGGCAGTCCACACCACCTCATCTACAGATTCCAATCTCATACATTTGCTGAAACACTCCAGATTCAACACGTTTCTAGTGATCAGCACGCAAACCAAGGAGGAAAAAAAAAAAAAATCAGAAAAAATTATTAAATGTTTTTCTGCTATGGGTTACTGATATCTGACCATTTTTTAATCATCAACCATAATTAGATAACTGATACTTAGTCAACCTCTGTCTTGAGAAAAATCCCAAACACAGGTACAGCAATATGCTCCTTGAACAATTACGTTATGCAGTAATTCTAGAAATGCTCCTCCCATTCTAATGAGGAAATTCTGAAAACATCATACTTGCTGCAAGATTTTTTTAAGCACACAGTTCAATTTTACTAGAACTTCCTCTAGTTCAGATAGATTTGTGCAGCTACTGCATAATCAGCAATTTTGAAGCCATGACCATCCCTAAACTTTACAGAATTACATAACTGTTTCTCCCCCACAGGACTCTCATGTAGTATTCTCTCTTTAAATTTCAAACTCCATCATTGCATCAAGAAAACTTCCTGTCATGCTTTGAGAGGACATTTCGTAAGATATGGCTGCATTTGCCAAATTGCACTACTCTACTGTCAGCACCCTTCTCTGGGAACCTTTTCTGGAGGTCTTTCTGTAACTTCTTACCTACTTGGTTTCACAGATAAAGCAGAAACTTTTGTAAACTGAAAGAACTTGCTATCTTCCATCATGAAGAATACATATATTCTTTGTTACAGTAATTACAATTAGCAATCTTCATATATTTCAATAAAGCATTACAGTGTTTTGCATATGTCTGTGCCTCTCCATGGAAACAGAGCACTTGAATGTCTTCTACCACTTCTCAAGCTGCCACTGCTTAATTCAAAAAAGCACCTCAAGGAAGCATATACCGCTCTCATCACAAATATAAGGGTTAGCACCCCATAAGGAATAACCCACCTTTGATAGCATATGTAATTATCACGGTAAAGAAAAATTCTAAATGTTTAAGTTCATAGATTTGTATTTCTCTCACAATTTTGCCCCCAAACTTTCAATATGAGTTAAATACAATATATCAAGAGGTTCTGAAACAGGTTTTGAAAGCGGTACCTGAGAACAGACACAGCCAAGAGCAGCCTTTTTTCAGTTCCGTTAGATCACACGCCGCTGACCACCAGAACAGTTTTCCCTTTCAGCTAACCTACACAGTGGTTTCGCAACACTGCTGCTTCTTTCAGTAGTTTATTTGGGGGTTTATCAGATTCTTACTGAACTTCACAACTGACACATTAGGAATCAGCCAGCTCTGTGTAGTATCAAACTATATTTGATAGCACACTTTCCCCATAGTAACTCTGAGCCCAAGGTAAATACCTCTGCCCTCCTCCCCCTAAAAAACATTGATCATTTTTCTTTGATGACTTAAGCTTTATCATAACTTGTCATCACAACCATTCTGTTCCGAAGTTTATAACATCCTATAGGCAAAACCAAGCAAAGCATATATGACTTTCTATTACTTCTCATTCATCTTCCTAATGCACCTGTTTGCAAGCATTAGGCTTTCCTTTTTTGAAAAGAGAATGAGCCTAGTGCTGATAGAACCCTTTCATTGTAGCTTAACCCCTCTGTGCAGTTTAGCTATACATGAAACAGGTATTATATTAAAAAATGCTAATAGTGAGAAGCAATTAGTCATTTCGTATTATCGCAATTAACACCGCAAAATCAGTCATATATATTTAAACTAGTTAGACTAGTTTTAGTCAAAACAGTAAATCTTGCTCTCAAATAACAGTGTCAGAAATCCCATTTACCTAGAGAAGGTGGCTTTGTCATAAATTTAAATGCAACCGTACATTAATCACGTGACTCCAAACAACTGGAATGATACTTATTAGAACGCTGAAGGGCAAGAAACAAGATTGGTCTTTTACTACTACTACTGAAAAAAAAAAAGTCTGTCTAATGCCTTATTAGGTTGTACTTATTTGCCAAGGCCCCCCGTGCATCCTAATGTTTAACATAGCATTAAATTACCAGCAAACACAAGAGAAGCATTTACACCTCTAGTTATACTTATATTTACTAATCAAAGAAACACAACACACTTCTCAAAGAACAAGAGAAGACAGGCTAGCTTCACAGATATGGAATATAAACAGAAGTACCTCACAGTGGTTTGAGTTTTTCTTTTATGGTTTGATTTTTTTAAAGATATATCACACTTAAATTACTTATTACTTCAGTGCTAAGAAATTTTGGTTTACTTGTTGTGAGAAGTTGATTTCTCACACACATGTGAGAGGCATGTAACACCACGAGTAAAAACAAAAGTGACTCTCCTCGACTTCATCACCAAAACCATAACAGTAAATTACAGCTCAACGGCATAATTTTCCAACACGAATCACAGCACGTATTCTCTGTTAGGACTATGAAGAGATTTAGTCTAAACTCAGATGACATTTGCAACACAGACATGAATTTCTTCACTACAGATCAATTTTTATGCTTCAAAAGTTAACACAAATGACAAGCCATGAACTTCTATTATACAAACTCAAAATAATACTGGTCTCTGAGATAAATTATACTAAAATAACGCACAGCTATAAAAACAATTGCCTTCCAAAGGGAAGGGAATCTTTACCTCAAACCCCAGCTAATTAAATAATTTTCACATATTGCTACTGAATTCAGCTTTTCCACAGATGTATGTACATGTCTGTATCAAACTTGAAATCTTGAATCCTTGAATGCATCCTTGCATGAATCCCAAAACTATTATAAAGTACCAGCAACGGTAAATAATCTCTTTAGTGTACTTTTTATTGAAAGATTCCTCCTAGACTTAATCCTCCTCTTTTCAAGACACAGTGAAATTTTTTTCAAGATCAAATTCCTTCAGTTCACTAATAATCACACGTTAAACAACTGAAGAGAAAGAGCAAACTACCTAATGCATCAACCTCACCTAGCAAACAGGATCATATTTGTTTTCCAGAGGAAATAATAACAACAATAAAAAAAGAACAGACAACAACAAGAACAATAATAACAATAATAAAAGGAACAGACAACCCCAAAAAGAAAATCTATGGCACAACTCACCTATCAGTTTCTTTATCTTCAGGCAGCGTGGGAGGCAAAGGCAAGGGTGGCAGTGTGGAGGTTGGTAGTGCAACAATTCGATCTTTCTCCTTGGTTACTACACTTGGTGTACTTGGTTTGCTTTTCTCTTTTACAGTGACCGGTGGCTGTTTTACAACAGTTACTTTATTCTCTTTTACTGCTGCAGGTTTCTGTTTAGTAATTTTGTCTGCAATTAAATTATTTTCTGCTTTAGTTTCAGGAAGCGAGAGCTTTGCTTTTGCCTTGTCATTTTTCAAATTTCCGCTGCTTGTAGGAGAAGGCGTACGCTCAGTTTTTATTTTCTTCAGGTCCTTTACATTGTTCACTTGAGGTGCACTTACAGCAGTGTCAGTGTTTCCCTTAGTAGGCGTTGAAGTATTGGAAGCTTTTGCACTGGCTTTGGCTGCCTCAGCAGCTCTTGCTTTTTTGTTTTTGTTCAGCTCAGCAGCCAGGCTACTCTTCAGAGTCAATGTACTAGGAGAAATACTTGAATGACGACTTCTGGATCTAGACAATCTGTGTCTGCTACGAGACCTTGAGTGCCTTGATGAATATGGACTTCTGCTTCGAGATTTTGCTGATCTCCTGTTACAAAAAAGATTTACCCAGGTAAAATTCAGTTTGGCTGCTTTCGCAGCACATGTGCTTTTTTGACAAACTACTTTTTTTTTTTAAACCAACCATTACCACCATGAGCATAGAACAAGCGGAAATCTATAAAATAGGAAAGACTGTGGATAAAAAAATATATTTAGATTCTACACCTAAACAGGTTGTTAAAAAAACGCTAAAGCTTTCTTAGATATAGTTTCTCCAATTAAAGAACCGCAAAAACCAAGTATACCTATAGAACAGACATGTTCCTTTTCCTCACTATTTATCAGAGATATTTTTCTCCTTTAAAGAAAATCTGATCCTATGCAACTTGTGCAAACATTTTTAGATCTTCAGTATACGCAGAGAAAAATTCAGCTGGCTACATAACCAGAATTCAACAAAATTAAATTAATGTTACAACGTAGCAAGAAGAATGCAAACACAACACTGAAGCAGTAATTTGAGCAACTTCTTAAGTTTCACAACTGTCATTAAAATAAGCTGGTTGAAAAAAAAATGCTGAATGCTAAAGGCTACAAAGTAACCAACTGAAAGACAGCAATTATCCTTAGCCTTCCTTTTTTTGAAGTTTCACTGTATACTTTTTTCCTCAAAAAGCCAAAAGCACCCAACACTTGTTACAGCGACTGATAAATGATAAATGTAATCCACAAGCAGGCCTACACTATGCCTGCATCAGAAGAAAGAGACTGAAAGAAAGGGGGCGGAAATCTAAGCCATCTATAAAAATCATAGCAGGAAAAAAACCCGGGGGACGGGGTGTGCGTGTGTGTAATCTTAACAGTTAGAAAAGCAAACTGTTACTGTGCAAAAATAGCATTTCATGTTAATTATTTGTCATTCAGTTTTTCAAAGGGATATCCTGATTTGCCTAGTAGCTTTGATTCAGTTCTTCACTAAAAAACAGAAGGGAAAACCACACAATTGAGGTGAAGGGAACGAGAACAAGTAAAGTAGCCTAACCCACTGCTACCACACAGAAACATTACAAAATAAACGAAATGTGGGGGTTTAATCTATTTTACTGTACTAAGAATAGCAAGGGTATTCACCAGATTTACAAGTATTCTCCTGATTAAAGTTTGATGGAAATCTATTTTTCTTGAGTATGTCACTTGAACAGTAAGAAAAAGAATAAACAGGATAAAAAAATATTCATTAGCTGGACAAAGAAAAAACTATCAAGCAATAGCAAAAATAAGATTTCTTGGAGGTAAAGGAACTTCAGAATTCAAAAGACAGCACCAGTGTACAGAGGCTGCCAAAACTAAGAAAAAAAAAAAAAACCAACCACAATCATTTTGGTCAGGACTACCCATCACTATGTCAAATTTAATTTTTTTAACAATTAAATTAATTCAGTTTTAATTATCAACACAAGAAATTACAATTCAATGCTTCAACTAAGCAAATACTTAATACAATACAACGATGATTCTATTCTGTCTGCAATATTTATTAATTTCCAAATTTATGCTTTTTTCCTGTATTATAAAAAGAAACCTTTTCAGTCTTCTTTCTAAAGCAACATAAAAGTCATTAAGATAAATCAAGATTATGTAGGAATGATTCAAAACAATGTGTAGGCATGCACACTGTATACTACAGCGTAAGCTTCAAAATTCTATAGATAAAACAGAGTGATTCAAATGGCTACAGACCCTTGAAAGAAAGAAAGAAAGAAAGAAAGAAAAAAAAAAAAAAAAAAAAAAAC
>WKFP01015198.1:432549-583926 GCA_011057875.1 Pterocles orientalis | reverse complement strand
CCACAAACAAAGCCCAAATGAGAACAACTTTTGGAAACTAACACAGTTAAATTCTGTGCCAGGAAGTAGGTTTTATAGAATTTTCTGGCATGGCAGCATAAGAGACAGTAATAGTAATAAAATAATTTTAAAATGAAGTTTTTTACACTTTCATTAAAAAAAAAAAAAGAAAGCTGCATGATTCTGTTCTCTGAATTTTCAACCAAATTTAAGGTTTAATATCTCTTTACTGAAGTGAACCAAACGTCAATGTCCATTAAAAACCACATAAAAACATACTACTGGTCATAAAAAAATCCCTTAGAAACTCGTCTCTGCTCCATTATGAAACATGTTGCTGAGTTATTTTTCTCATTATTACTTTGGAAATCTAAGTAGTAAATCTCATAGAAAATGTTCAGAGGCTTGGCCAAACCAAAGTAAAGAAGTGCAACGTTCCATAATAGAGTTATGATGGGGTAATATGAAGAAACAGTAGGACTGAGACCATCCAGACAATACACACACTTCAAATCCTAGACCAGAGCTCTCCTCACACTGTTATCTCACTTTCTGAGAGGAATTATTATCTCAAGCAGAGGTATACTGCTACAGATCTGCACCGGCTGATGAATCAGTATAATTATATTTCTCCAGCATCAAGCGCAAGCCAGTAAGTCTCATTAGTCCTAAAGTGACTTCTATAAATGGCGCATCATTTGCAAGGACGTCACTGACCTGTCCTGGAAAATATTTGCTTGCATGTCTTGTTCCTAGATCAGCTGTTTTACACTGACGCTCGCTCCAGTTACCTGTAGAGAACAACCTCCATCCCAAGGACCTCACTGCAACCTGTACTAAACTTAAAACATGCCCTTAAAGGGCTCAAAGTTAGTTATATTTCTTTCAGAAGTGCAATTTCTGGTTTGTTAGGGGTTTTGGATTGGGGGTTTTTGGTTGGTTAGTTTTTTAAGGTGATCAATTAAAGAAAGTAAACTATGTCACAAACAGAAATATGGATGTAATTCCACATGTACTTGGAAAGAGAAGGAGCAACTCAAACTACTGCAGTAGGTCAGACACCATGTGTGATCATAAGACTGTTTCTCTTCCACTTTGATTCAGAATACAACATGTTCATTCAAATCATTGCTAAGGATGAAACGAGAAAATCTGTTCAAATTAGTGACTGCAAATGCTTACCTGATCAGCTAACTTGTCAGGGAAGAGGTAGTTTTGAAAAAATAACCTAAATCTTTATACCTTCCTCAAAAACAAACATCCAAGGAAGCCAAGCGTTGGCAGCGGTGTGATATATGTATTTTACCAACATTAGTCAAGAGAGTCTGGGATGTGAACATAGATTTATGCAACCTCAGCAAAAAAAACCATTCTCCACCTCAGGTTTCATACCCCAAATGACAATGGCATAACTTTCTCATATCAGAGTTGCATCCACGTAGGAGATAGCAAATACAAATGCACACGAATGTTTCAGTTTCAGTTCATGCTACAGCCCTTAAAATGATAGTAGCCTACTTATGAAATGTTGACTGAGTATAACCTCTGTACTAGTTTTATTTTTCCAGAAGTTTTTCATTATTTAATTTTATGTCAGAAAAAAAATTATGCTGCATTACATAGTGATAATAATAAACTAGAACTTCCTTTGGCATCTCAAAGACTTTTGCAAGAATCCCTTGCTGCACCTTGTTCACTGGGCAAAAACATCAACGCTTTCAGCTAAACAAACGCTGAATCTCAAGTAAAAGGCAGCTTTGTCAAAGTGCTACTTATTCAAGTTACAATGATAAAATCTAGTGTTTTCGTCAGCCTAATGACCTTTTCAAATATTCAGCTATCGCTTTCTTTCATTAGCATAAGTTCAAAAGTCCCAAGAGAACCTTCCAGGCTAGACAAAACTCATGTACAAGATCCCATTTATAAATATGGCACAAAACCCAAACTGTGAACATTCACAAGCTTTCCCTCAGACACATAGAACTCTCAGAATGGAGAAATACTGCCTTATACAAAATAAAACCAGCCAATGCACCCTGTTCTGAGCTCACACTCGCTTGACATAAAAGATGAAGTCACAGCAGCACAGAAATGGGCCCACACAATAGCCAGTGTCTGACACTGACATTTTACTGGGACACCAGTAAAGACATCTAAAATATACAGAATCCTCTAAATCTTCCAATGGATTTCTATTACGTGTGTGTGCACATGTATAAAAAGCCTTATCTGATACCTATTTGACACCAACTATTTCGCCCTTACTTAGCACAGCTTGTTTGTAGCATAGCAAAGAGGAACAAAAGAACAGTGGCTACAACCACACAGAACTGCGTTGCAAAGGGCACCCAAATCCAGCAAAACAATCCAAACTTTTTTTGCCCAAGCCTGGAGAGATCAGGAAGCATACTAAACCTAAGGGCCACATCCAAACTTCCCAAAAAACAAAAGCATCTGCTGGTAGCACACAAGGGGAGAGACTACTAAGAAGCCACTGTTTCAGGCAAGTTTCTTCCAATGCTTCTTCCTATTTGCACCCAGAAATTCTGCCTCACTTACAAGTACATGAGGCACAAGTAGCCATTTAGAGTCTTCTACTCCGAGCACCCCGAATCCACTTCACACAGGTCTATACCCTTACAGAGAGGACAACTGTCAGACTTCATGACATTCACAAAACCACTTCTGAACCATATACAGATTTCAGTATGTTTTTATACTGGGTGGGGGGGGGGCAGACGAGGGACGGGACAACAAACCTCCAAAAAAGAAAAACCAATTTGCCTAAAAGCCATAAGCATCAGCAGGACTAGCCTGCATTAGAACTAATAAGTTCTTTACATAAAGCTGCTTTTTTTCTTCCCCAGAGACAGCAACAAAGGAGCTAGGAGCACAACTAGATTAGCTGCAAAGGGAAATTGAAGTAATTACATAAAATTATGTCTAGCTATAAAATTAAATCAGAAAAAAAAATTCAATATTTTATCCACAGAACACATATGAGAAGAGGCAGATTTAAAGAAACTGACAGAGGAAGAAAGCACTAGCGAGGAAGTCTCGCCCCAAACTCAAAACTCAGCACTGCCTTCCTCCATTCTTCAGAACAACAACAAAAAAGCCCCTTTTCTTTCTCCCAAGAAAAAAACCCAAACCTCTGTTGTTTTAGGTATCGTATTTTTTCTGGCACTCTAAGTTTCATAAAACACACCAGTACCATTTTTCTCTCTGCTTAATTAATACAATGTACTTATTCACTGTATAAACATCTACTTAAGCTATCAAAGTATTATTAGTTACAAGTTTCCAAACCATTACAACGTTCCTCCTTCTCACCAGGCAACATTCTGTTACACTTCACTAGTTAACTTATCAATTACCAAACAGCAGATTTACCAATTAATTTAACAAAAGAAAAAGTCTACTGATGTAATATCACTTACATTCTCAAGCACAGAATAGAAGAATTCCAAATAGTAACTTAAAAGTGCCATGTTTTTACTAGCTTTATATGTGAAAGCACAGAGAAAAAAAAATGTTACACTGAGCTTACATGTTTTTTCTTGCCACGCTACTTTTCTAGGTGCTTCTTTCTTTCCCATCCCAATCCTCCCTTTTCTTTAATACAAAAAAAAGCATCACATTTTATTCACAAATCAGAATAGTCATGTGTTATCTTCTCATGTTTGTAAACTTGAAAACCTCTTTTCTTCTTAACTGCTTTAAGAGCAAGCTAAATCCAAGATGCTAGTAGCCAGCTACACGTGTTACCTAAGTGCAAACAATACCACACTCAGAATACATCAGTGTCTACAGAGTTAAACATGGGAACTGATTTTGTCAGTAACTTTTTGACAAGTCACTATACAAAGGGATTCATGAAAATAAGAGTGGAAAAACAAGAAACCAAGCAGAGCTAAAAGAGGTTAACACACCTGCTGTAGCCCAGCTCTTTCATTAACCACCAGCGAATGCTGCACTACTGACTAAGCACAGCCATCTTCCCCTGCCTGGTAAGGTCACAGTGTATTTGAAAAGGGAGACCTAAATTTAATCAATTGGCTTCACCGCAGATCTTCCAAGACATTTATAATCACTCAGTAACATAAACCACCCTGACAAAACATTCTAGTTCATAGTAGAGCTTTTCTATGTTGCAGTAGCAGGCAAACATAATTAATTTCTTTAAGCCATTAACAGTAATAGTGTTCTCTCACTTGATACTTTTTATTTCTCTGGACCCTAGTTCAAGGTTATATTCTAAGCAGCTCTGGAACCAACCACCCACTCAGCTGCTTTGTGCACAAAGACTACATAAATTGCCTTACTGATTTGAACCGCAAACCCTTAAAAGGGTCTCCAATACACACTGCATAGGACTACTGAAAAAATTCTGAACATGAATTTTGTTTCTTAAATCTGCTTTACAACCCATCTGAGAATTCAGATGAGAACTCTGCCTACAAAGAAATCAACCTGCACAAAAGCCAGCTCAAATGCTGTGTTCTAAACACACTAAAATTACATTTTTCAAATGAAGTCCCTCTCTACAATAAGGAAAGACAAAGAGCAATGAGGAAAAGGAAAGGCACATCAACATGACTGGGCAAAAGGCAAAGTCCACTGCCAAGTAACAAAACAAAACTTAATAAATTCAAAATATGCAATAGAGCACGAGTCTCAATGCACACTGGAAAAATCTGCTATTCCTAACAGTGCAAACCTACAGTTTCACATTTTAAATTCTGCAAAATATAGTTTTATTAAACAAGATTAGAGTTTTATTTAAAAAAAAATCTCTACACCCAACAAGGGGGAAAAATGTTTGAAAATCTCTCCTGCTTCTTTAAGTCCAAAAGCAACAGAATTACTGCCTTCATAGTTGCTTTGTACCAGTGTATAAAACCATGTCTTCTCCATGAACAAGGCCATTACCAGCTGAACAGGTATGTTACCATTTTCCCTATGCTTGTTTTGGTTTTGCACATATACCACACATATTTTGCAGAGCCTCACTACTACAGACTAGCTACAGCTAGAGAATGAGATGGCTCCGGAGCACCAGTAAGAGAAGAAATCAACATCAACACACACAGTAGTACTACCCCAGTAGTGCCCCACCCACTTACTTTTATCTAGGCAGATGGGGAGGTGTATCCGAATCTGAAAAAAAATGTGATTACTCCTCTATACAGCTAACTGAATTAAACGTGTGATCACATAGCAGATGACCTGACTGAAGTCATGAATAACTGTTCTTTTCTTCCTACAATTTCTTCCTAAACTAGCTTCCAAAGAGAGACTGTGGCTGCTTATTTTGTCAACCATGGGGTTTTCTTCCCACTCCCCCATTTTTTTCCTTGTGATTTTTTTTTTTAATCCAGTCAGCTTATTGGTAGAGAAATAAATAACTCATAGTTTGGGTATTATGGAAGAATTTCCATTCTGAAAATATGCATGTGCTACTTTAGAACAGCTGTGTTACTCACCACAACAAAACACAGTAATACAAAGCCACCAGCAGCAAGTGAAGTTTTGTTCAACTGGTGGAAACAGCTCAAATGATCAGTTTCCCTAAACACAGACATTTATTGCTATTATAATGGAAAAGGCAATTAGTTTACCATTCAAAGAGAATTTTCCAAGCGTGGAAAATATATCTAGTGTCTTTGCTTTTCTTCAGAACCCACATCCAGGCAACATCACCCAAAGACAGCTATCAGAGTCACTACTGCAACTCAAAACTCTTAACTCACAGCAGCTGCACTGTTGCCGCAGTTTGAGAAAGCCAGGGATTCAAACGACTGAAGCTGACTTCACTTGTTTCTCTTCAACTGTTTACTAGAAGTTTCTCCCTAAGCATCTCAGAGACCTAGATGAAAAAAATCAGCATTCTAGACACGAGCTTTCCAACTGTGCTAGAACCCCTTCATTCTTATTTTCTACATAACACAATTACTAGATAATTTATATAACATTACAGAAGACACATATATGAAATACAGAATTAAAAGAGCAAAAAGACTTGCAGCCTGGAATGCTCAGTCACATACGAAAGTTCTTACTGTCCTGACAGCATTACAGCTGGATACAAGCCCAGAATTAAGTCTTTAAATCATCCAGATGAAGAAGACAGGTGCTGTAAGAAGCTGTTGCCTTCATGAATCTGTAATATTCTATCAAGTCTAAGGCCACTATACGATTATCTAAACAGCACAGCAAAAATTGTGTTTTGGGTGTAGTACCACAGTCCAGCAAAAACAGTGATTATGACACAGTTGCAAATGGCTAAAACAAACCATACAAAAACCTTCCACTTTTATTTCATCCCCACCACCGCAACACACATAATGCATAGTATCTGCACAAGACCAAAGAAACACTAGCTTGCATTTCTCCACATCAGGCAAACAATATGAACAACTGAGCTTATCTTCAACCTCTTTTTTTCAGTGGGCCACTCCAACCCCTCTCCAGTAAATCTGACAATCTCCATTTGTTAACAAAGTAATTTATCTGTATGCAGTTAGAAGACTAGATGCAAATTTAGTTTAACTGGAAGGAGGGAGGAAGGAAGGTGTGAAGTCACAAAGCTGACTTCTAGAAACAGATCTGCAGCTCAGGGAAGATTCACACACATACCACAGAGACAATGCAAAAAATCAGGAGACAAACTCATGCTTCAAATCACAGGCCCACTACCAACAGAAAAAAAAGAAACACGACACTCCTACGAAACTGTTCTGCAACTGGCCCTGTACAAGACCTCCTGGACCTTCTACTAGAGCCCTATCAGTTGGTGCATAAGACAGGATCCTAAACTGGACTGTCAACCTAACTAATACAGCTATTAAGCGCAAACCTAGCACATGTAATTTTGCTCATCATTATTAGCTTTCTTATTCCAGGATAGAAGGATCTACAGAAAATAACCCGATTCCTAGACTGCTTAAGTCGAACTATGCACATAATATTCCTGCTATTCTATTATTCAAATCATTTTGAAAGAGTATCCTTAGCCACCTGTAACACACTCTCATAGAATGACAACGCGCTGTACAGTGTTTTCTGCTTGGAACAGCCTATTGTTTACAAAATTATTCCACACAACTCTACCTTAATCACTATTTTTTTCCAAAGGCACCTTTGTTCTATGCCTCTGACCAAAGGAGGACACAAGCTTTATCATTTCACTCTTTAAACAGCAGTCAATGCACAATCAGAGCAGCAGACCTTACGAACAGCCCATGAAACACAGGAACAGCTTCAGCGTCCCCACCAGATACACTATGGGACACCCCAAATGGTAAAGGACACAAAGTGCTCATTAGAAACACCAGAGAGCAGTTCTCAGACAACCCACCACGTAATGCCTTGCAAATGTTCTTGCCAGGGGAATGGCAAATCACCTGGTACATCTAGAATTGAGGTCCAGATGTGAATTTAAGTAAGCCTATAAACAATGAAACAGCAAGATTCCAATATGGGAAATAGAAATCTTCAGTTATAAACATATACTAAGTAAGTACTTTAAATTCCTAGTGGTTTTGCTGCAAGTTAAAATATTTTGAAGAGCTTGAACTCTGCAACACGGTGTGCATCTGATTAGAGAGATACTGGCTGTGTTTCCCCTCCATATAAAATACAAAAAGTCACAACAATGCTGACCTTTACATTCCGAGTTCCCACTAACTAACAGTAAGAAAACGATTTGCAAGCATAAGTCAAATAGATACATGTACATAACCTTACTGGGAAAAGAGCTTATGTACGTTTACATAGGTTGTGTAAAGCACGAAAGACAACTTTAACAAAACTTGACATTGGCTCCTTTTCCTAGCAAAACAAAAAGTCTCTCTCTAGGCCTCTAAAAAGAGCAAGAAACACTTGTAACACAGATTGCCTGTCAGCTCTTTAGATTATCAGGAATTAAAACAAACACAACATTTAACACGCATCCTTTTATACAGGGGAACAAAACACATAAAAACATACCTAAGAATCTCCACACTTAGTAAGCAAAGATTTAAAACCCCAAACCGGTCCTTCAGAAAACTTGATCTCTGAGAAGCATTTTAATTCATTCTTATCTGAAAATGTTCTCATGCCCTTTAATAATTAAAAAGCCTTTTCCGTAGGAGCGTTACAGGCACCCGTGTCTCCCTTCCTCCCGGAGACAGGACAGGAAGATCTTTGTATGTGTCCTGGCCCCCTTCCCCCTCACCCCAGCTTTCTGGCAGCAAGAGGGAGGGCTTTTGTTGCTAGATCCAAGCCTCTCCGGCCTGCCTTCCAGCCTAGTCCCAGCCATGACCCCCCTCCTCCACATGCTGTGACTCCCCCGGTGCCCTGTCCCCCATCTCTCCTTTCCTCCCTCCTCCCTCCCCGAGCTCAGACTCACCGGATAATGGGGCTGTAGGGACTCCGCGACCTGCGCCAACTGCTGTAAGGGCTGGGCGACACATCCCCGCCACGTTCATAGGAGCTGTGCCGGCTGTAGCTGGGGGAGCGGCGGCGGCTATAAGGGCTGAGGGGCGAGCGGCCCACCGGGCTGAGCGACTTGCGGCTCCGCTGGCTCTGCGAGGAGCGGTGCAGCGGGGGGCTGTCATCCCGGCCGGGGCTGGGGGATGAGCGCTGCCGCCGGTAGGCCTTGGGCTCGGGCTTGTCGTCTCGGTAGGCCTTTGGTGGGTCCTTATAAGCCGACGGTGGCTCCTTGGCTGCTTTAGTCCGGCTGCGGTGCGCTTTACTCTCCCGCTCTTTCCTCCCACTGCCGGGTGAGGCGAGGGAGCCCTTCCTGCGGCTGTCGCTGCTGCTCTTGAGTCCCTCCCGGTCCTGACCACCGGTGTGGTTGTGGCGGCTGCGGGACTTGGAGGAGGATGAAGAAGCCTCGGCTCCCCCGCGGCCCGCCGACGCTCCCTCCTGCTGCACCTTCTCCTCTCCCCGCCGCCGGTGCTCCCGGTGCCGCTCCTTGGAACGGCCGCTGCTACCGCGGCGCTCCCGGCGGGACCGGCTGCTCCGCTCCGCCTCGCTCCTCTGCCGCTGGCTCCCGCCGCCACCGCCCGCGGAAGAAGCCGGGCTGCCCCCGCCGCTGCCCGCGCCGCCACCGGCCGCGCCGCCGCCACCCACCAGCCCCTCGGACTGGGAGCTCACGTCGTCGTACTCCTCCACCAGCGTGCTCAGCCCCCCGCTACCGCGCCGCTTCTCCGCCTCCTGGGTTCCGCCGCCGCCGCCGCCACCCCCGCGGCCCCGCCGCCGCTTGTGCCGGGAGCCCGAGCGCCGCTTACCCCGCGGCCGCTTCCGCTCCCCGCCGTCCCCGCAGCAGGAGGAGGCGCCAGTAGCCGCCAGGAAGAGCAGAGACTGCGGCGGCAGCGGCGGCTGCAAGAGCGGGGGCTGCAGGAGGGGCGGCTGCAGGAGCGGGAAGAGCAGCGGGTGAGGGGCCGGCGGCGGGGGGGGAGGCTGCGGCTGGGCCGCGAAGCGCTTCCGTCTCCGGTGATGCAGCCGCTTCTTATCGGCCGCCGCCTCCACCGCCGAGCTGCCGCCGCCGCTCCCCCAGCCCCGGCTTCCCCCGCTCCCGCCGGCCGCCGCGTCCGAGGTGCTCGGCATCGAGCTCACTCACGGCCAAGAAGGAGGACGCGGCCTAGGGAATCCCGCCGCCCTCAGGGCGCTGCCGGCGCCATGGAGACCCGGCGCCGCGCAGACACACGGGGACGCCCGCCGGCCGGCCGGCACCGGGGCCTTCCTCCTTCCCTCGCTGCCCGGCCCGGCCCGCCTCGCAGCCCGCCCGCACCACCTCACATGGGGCCGCGCCGCCACATAGGAGGTCGCGCTGCCGCCCTTTGGGCTGGGGTCGGGGCCACCGCTGGGGCTGGGGGGCGGGCGCTGACCGGCGGAGCGGCGGGAGCCTCCCGCGGGCCCGGCGCAGCCTCCCGCAACGCGGAAGTGTCTCCTGGCCGCAGCCTCCTCAGTCCATCCCGGGCCGCGGCCGCCTCAACCGGCGCCGGGCGGCACTACGCGGCAGTGCAGACACCGGGCGCGGGCCGCGGCGCCGCCGCCTCCTCCCTCACCCGCTCCGCGGCCGGGCGGCAGGGTCAGGCCGTACCGGGCTGCCCTCAGGCGGAGTGTCCCGGGCGGTGCGCGGCCCTGCGCTGGCTCCGAGCCCGCTTACCCTGCCTGGCGCGTCCCACGTCCCCGGTCCCGAGCCGCCGGCGGCGGAGAGCGCTCCCGCGGCCTGGGCGCTGCGCGCGGGTGACACACGCATCCACACGCACCGGGGACACGGCCCGGCGGCGCGCGGCGCATGCGCAGGGCCGGCGGCGGAGCGGGGGGGCCGCACCCCGCCAATCGCGAGCCGCATTGCCGCCCTCGCCCGCATGCCCGGGGCCGGGAGAGCCGCCCCGCTCTCGCGAGATCTCGCCCCTCCCCCTCAACTCCCGGGCAACTCTCGCGAGATCACACCTCTCGTGGTAACTGCGCCCAGCGCGGGCGGAGGCGCTTCCGCGTCAAAGGTCACTTCCGGCGCGGTGCTGAGGAGGGAAGACTGGAGCCGAGGCCTAGTTGGGGGTGGCTGCCCGCCTCCCGGCCCTGCTGGGGCTTCTCCTTTCCTCTCGGCCCCGGAGCTGTGTGGACGCTGGAGGCGCTCGGGGGAAGGACGCCGTGCCAGACCTGGGGGAGGAATGGGTCAGAGAAGGAAAGAGGGCGGTGAGCGAGGCCTCCCCGCGGCAGCAGGCCGTGTTTGTCCGCGGACGGACCGCGGGCCTTGGGGCGCTCCCCGCCTCTCCTACAGGGGGGAGGGGTGGCTGGGGGGTGCTCACCGTATGCAGGCCCAGCAGCCCAGGTGCTCATGGGTGCCATAAAAAGAGGTCTGTTTAAAGTATATATATCTATACACACACACTGTATTTATATCTATTACATTTTACCTATCTTTATAAGTGTGTACTCAAACCAAACAATATTTTAGTTCCACCTCTTCTCCCTTCAGACCACGTGCATGAGCAGTGTATCAGGAATTTCATTGTGCCTTACCCTACAACATGTCTTGATGTTTTCCTAGCAGCTTTTGCGTAAAAATGCCGTAGTGGAATGTAAATTGCCTGTAGAAACTATAAAAAAGTGGCAGAAGAGCAGACAAGCTCAAGCTTTCCACCTTCTTCCAATTTGCAGCGCTACTATCCTGAGCATTTCCCGTGTTTGCAATTGGCATTAAAAGCATGAAAGCCTATAAAGATCCAAGAATCAGTCCTCTCTGGGAAACCGCTGAGCAAAATGCTGCAGTGGACAGATTATCAAATTTGCATGGGGTTTTATTCATTATAGGAGGAAGTGAGAACAACTGTGGTTTGAAACATTTTTATAAAACAAGACATTTAAGGGTTTAGTGTATATTTCTAAACTGAAAGATAAAACAGGTCTCTTAAGATGACAAAATTCAGCAGAGGAGAGCTATTGAAATTTCCTTTAAATTCTGCTTGGTAGCAAGTCTTTTCCTCTGCTAAAGCACAGCACGAGCAGATATCCAACTGGTGCCCACCCTGCCTTGCTACACACTGATAACCGGAAAGGTATGTCCCTTCGAGGCATCAGATGAAATCTGGGGACAGAGAAGAACTGCAGCAAGCAGAAATGCACGCTGTCTTGAGATCTGCAGGTTGAAAAGTGGTGGATGAAGATGTTTCAAAGGAAAAGCTGAACTATTGACCTGCTGCCTTGTGTAAGCATAGTGGGACCACGTTTATAAATTTCTCCTTTAAGTGAAATTGACTGAAAACTTAGTATTCATAACATTCTAGTAAAGTAAGGCAACATGTTGGTAATTTTCAGTTGAGCCAATTCACGTATAGACTATGAGCTGACCTGAATTTACAGCATGATTAAAGCAATCTGTTCTTTCTTCCCAAAGCTGTCAGGCTAGAATTTAACTGGTGAATACTAACTCCATCCATTGCTGAAGCAGTCTTAGCATTGGATGAAAAGGTACATGGTGCACCCCACAAACTCAGAGTGCAGAGTCTGTTTCTAATTTTTAACTTCTCCGTTCACAAATATTCAAAACAATCGCACCACTTGTCAACTCAGGATGCATTTCCTCTGCTGACTGAGCCCTGCTCAGATGTAGAGATCTTGACTCACTCAAGTGTGCCGGAACCAGCTGAGGGAGTTGCAAAGAGCTTGCAGCTTCAGTTGAAGGCCGGCTTTGGATTTGACATCAAATGCCTGGTCCCTAAAATAAGAAGGGCAGCAACTGATTTGAAGCCACAATAGCTGCCTATACAAATGCTTTGCAGAAAAGTTTCCCTAGAGGTCAGCACAGCAAAGAATATGAAGCCAAGAGACTGACTTTGCACCAGTACTTGTGCTGCAAGAAATCTGCAGTCCTCCAGGTGCCCTCATAGGCATTGCCTCCAAGTTGCTGCTCACAGGACAGCTGCCAATTTTGAAACCAAACTAACACCCTTCATGCTGTTAACCCTCAAAATTAGGGATGAAAGCTAACATTTTTAACAACTTGATACTGCCTGGGAAGCTGAATCCTACCCCTAAAATAGAGAATTCTGTCTCAGAAGTTATGGTGGTTAACTTTTCAGGGTGTCAGACATTTAGCTCTGTAGGTGACGAGAGCCGTAAATTTCTAGTTTTGCAGCAGACATGCTGTTTGATGTGCACTGCTTTATCTCACTTTTTTCCAATTATAAATGTGGGTAACAACCTACTTTTTCACATGAGAAACTATTTTTTTTTAATCACCAAGAAAATTTCCTAGAGATTCCCGTAGAAAGAACTTTAATGGAACATTATTAAACATGTATCCTCCTCCTGTCCTGTTCAGCTAAGAGCAAAGGCAACAACAGATTGATGAAATACTTCCCAATATTCTGACACTTTTAAGATCATTCTGGAGTCTGCTTACCTTTAGCATATGGTTTGAAACTATCCTTCCCCCCGTTCCTTACTTTGCAACACCAGAAAGTGGGCAAAACCCAGAATACTCTCCTGAATATTGTAGAACAAACGTTACATGAAGGGGAGCACAGACTCAAAAAAGTGCTACTGCTGCAGAACTACAGTTCACCATTACGGGTCTGAGATGCCACCAACACCACCTCTTTCATTCTTCTCTTAGATTTTTATTACATTATTCAGGGGGCTTTCACAGTCCCTCAGAAGTGTAAATTTTTCCAGACGTTACCTTTGTTTTACATACAGGAATTATGTCCGCATATATGGGAGCCCACAGCCAAGTGCAGGTATACAGCTCCTTGATGGCAACAAAACGAGCAACGTCCATCAAGTGGGAAAATCCAGGATCATAGTAAAACACCCAACCTCGCTCTGAATAGGAGAGCTAACAGCCTGAAGCAACTGTGGAAAGCAGGAAGAGAATTAAAATCCTGTAAAGAGCAGCACACCACAATCATCCCCTTTCAGAATCATGTGTTTCCATGTTGTTGGGGTGCAGGCAGGACCTCAGCTTTTAACACTTCAGAGTCCATGGGTAGGGGATGTCCTGGGGGAATGTTAAAAGTGTAATCCACTGAAATCCACAAACAGATATCAGATATTAAGTACTCTGGGAGTGTTAAATATTACTGAGTGCAATATTAATCAAGAGGATGATGGAGGCAAATAATTTTCCAGCAACTTAAACTTTGGTATTTTTCCATTCTGCACTGAAGAAAAATGTTTGTTTGTGTGTACTGGGGTCTTTTCTTTTTCCCCATCTGCTGAATATTTTCCTAAAATGGATTGTACCAGCTAGATGGCTGGTTAGATCCAGCCAGGATCTCTTTGAAAATGAGAAGAGTCTTGGCATCTGTCTGATCCTGGGCAGATCTCAAGTGGTATGCATTTTAGCATTTCTTTGACATCAATGATGTTTCAACTAAAAATATTCCAGTCTGGCCAATGCATTTATGTCAAAGATTAGCTTACACTCCAGTATTAGCAACATTGGCACCTTTCCTACCATTTAATTTTAGGAAGAAGCTGAAGCTCCCACAAAAATATGCAAGGAGAGGCTTCTTTCATGAGTCATCTCTTAAAAACATATCTAGTCATTTATCTAAGCTAAAATCATAGCCAAAAATTGTCAAGAGCAAGTCTGGAACGAAACAGTTTACGCACATGACTACCTATCCACATGGCTAGAAGAACCAATGTGTCTGACAATAATGGGAGAAAGTTTAGAAATTAAGGTGTGCTATTAGCTTTCCCTATTCCATTCTCAGTTGCTGTAGGCTGTCTTACCTTCTGGTCCAGGTCTGGGACAGCAAAATGTATTTTCTGCCTTCATGCTATACCAGCTGTGACTCTGCTGCTCTGCACTTTGCATTGGACTATAGTCACGTGGAGAACATCTGCCCTCTCAGACTCTGGAACTAGAGAATCATTGCAAAGCTTGGTGTCCCCTAAAAGGAACCCAAGATTTTCAGTAAGCCAGTCACACATACTAATAGATAAATGACACATTAACAGACAAAATATCTGGTTCCTACAAATTAATATGGTGAGCCTAAGGATCAGCTATGGACTGTATTTTATCACATTATGATTGCCACTGGATTTGCCAGAGGGGTCGTTCTGCACACTACTCTTACATTAACAAGGTCTCTATGAATGGGAAAGCACTTGCTGCGCACTGTGATGCGGCTGCAGAATAGTCAAAGAAAACTGCTGGTAACTACTATTGTTGAAACTATTGTATGCTCATCAGGAGGCTACAGAAACTACCAAACAGACCACAGATTTCTTAGCCAGCATTTTCAAAAGTCAATTGAGTTTTTAAAGCTATAGAAAAAAACAGAGTTAGCATAAGAATTCAATATTTGTTTCATACATAACAGAAGACTGAACTGTATAGCTTGTTAGAAATTAAGGCGTCTCTCTCCAGTCTGCAGTTTTACAACGCAATGCATTTGACAAAAGGTAGCAACAGTACTGTCAGCGCTTGGCTAACCTGGAGAGAAATGCTGTGGAAGGCTTAGATCCTGTGAATTCAAGAAAGTGTCTTCAACTTCTTGAAGGAAAAACAGGAAGAACAGTGCTCTCAGGCACAGAAGCCCTCTGAGCAGATAGACCTAGAAGGTTCAGACGCAGAAGTAGCCTAAACCAAACACTGCTCTATGATGCAAATTTATCGCTCAGTTTGGATGACTCTCTCAAGATGTACCCAAATCTTATATACACAATTCAGGCCATATTTCCTGCAGGTTGAGGAAGCACAATTACTTCTGCCTGAGCATGCTGAAAGAAAATGACTTAGAATGCATCTTTTTGCCTAGTTTCTGATATTCTTATGCATATGCATAGTCTCAGTGTTTACAAAGTGGCCTTTTTATCAGACTAATTAGGTTTCATCTACCATTTTGTTCACATACACAAGAAAAAGGTTTCTGGAATATTTAGGTTTAACTGCTTGACAATTGGTATCAGCTATAGCAAAGTTTATCAATAATAAATAATATAGTTATCAATTAACACTGCACAAGTATTTAAAAAAATGGAAGTTTATTCATCTTTCAATGGCTCAAATAGCAAATAAAAGACAGGATAAGGCATCAGCCAAGACAAGTTTCATGTGTCCAGTGGCTTCATAACACCTCAGTTCCCAGTATACAGGTTCCAAAGCAAAAGTCACAAAGTTAGTGGTTAGACTCCCTGGCTAAATAGACCCAAACGAGTACACAGCAAGATGAAGACTGGCTTATTTGCCATAGTTACATGAGTAACTTCAATTCTGCACTTGGCAGTCTACTAAATGCACATAGAAAATTCCTACTGATAAATATTTAACATGACAAATATAACTTCTAAGACTTGAGTCCCTAAAAAGTCTGTTAGCATGGAAGTTAAATATTTGTTACTTAGCTTGCTTGAGCACATTTTAAACTGTCAGTTACAGGCTTACACATGTATAAAAAGTGTAACAGTTTGTGGAATTGATCTAGCCTGTCTTACCCCAGAGGAGTCCAAAACCCTCAAACATTCTGGTATATTTGTAGTTAAGATGCAGCATACTAACCATGTGCTAGTATTCTTGCTGTTCTGAAGCAACTGAGGCAGTATGTTTTGTTTGGGGATTTTGGATGCACATGGTAAATGTTTCTGTATTGCAAAGCATGTGTGATTGTTTAATATCAACATTAACTAGAAAAATTAGCTACAGTGTTCCCCATTTGAAAATCAACATAAAGTAGACTAAACAGTACAAAACCTGCAAAGAGCTTCAGCATAACACACTGTGTTCCCATAGCTGAGTATTAGGAACACAAAAGAAATGAATTGATGACACCAGAATTTCCCAGACAACATCTTAACTCAAAACACATTAGCACTACTGAATCAGCTCCACTCCACCCAACTCCAGGGAGTTAAAACCCAAGGAACATCTAGACAAATATCTACTTGCAAAAGGGAAGTTTCAAGGTATCAGCACGCTAAGTTTTAAACAACCATTTCAGGCTTAGATGTGCCATAGGCTTATGACTTCAGTCTTATATGTATTCTGACCTTTTAGTTTTAAGATACCGGACTGTTCACCAAGTTACAGATGACAGAATATGCTCTGCATTATTCACAATACCAGAGTATGGCACACATTTAAAGAACAGACATTGCTAGCAGACAGCTAGTTAGTGAAATCGTTCACTTAACTGCGCTCCATGGAGAGGGCAGTCTCGCACCAATGCGCAGGGACAGTCTCCATGCAACAAAGTTGAAAAGACACCCTTGATTAAGCGACCTGCTATGTTTAGGTTTTTAAATTAAGGCATATTCAAATGTTTCAATGTAAGAGATTACATCATTCTTCTAGGTTAATCAGGTAATGCAGAACCACAGATAATTTTCCTCAGCGTAACTGTTCGCATATACATTATTCTTTTCTAATTTGCATGACTTCATGGCAAAACAACAGCATACCGCTTTGTTAGGTATCACGTTCACAAGTGTAATTTTCAAGGCAACAAAAGACAAGATGAACTGACAATTACCAGTGATAAAAAAGTATGCTTTGCAAGAACCCACAAAGTAATACTTCTCCCCTCTGTTCACTATTAAAGAAAAGACTGTGAAACACTACATTCAGAAGAAATGTGAGAAGGTAGGCAATTATGAAATGGACTGAACTTTGCTTCTCTTGAAGCCACCTTTTTTTTTTTTTCAGTGAATTTGACTTTCAGTGCAGCTCCAATTCATGCTTTTAGTGGTACATTACAATTTCCAACATGTCAGAGTAATTTCAGTCACTTGAGCCTTCCATGGCATGCTTATAAATTATGGTTTCTATTAGTATGGTCAGGGTAGGAAAGGAATTTGTAGTTTTGATTATAAAATGCAACATCTTTCTCTGATCCTCTTAGCAAGGCTTTTTCTTTTCTTCTTCCCGTTCTTTTCTTTGCTGTCCTCCATTTTTCTGGCTCTAATTTCTCTCATTAAATCAAAAAACACCTAAAAAAGATGTAACAACATAAATGCAAAAACAATCACAGACAGATGGCTTAAATTAAGCTATCATGATATTCATTGATGATATCCATTTCAGTTGTTCAGAGTAAAGTCTATTATATGCAACCAGTTTGAGCAAACATATTAATCCAACCAATCTTTCATTGGGTTTGAAGGCCAAGTTGATATGATGCAACTCTGCTTCATTCATGGTGCCATAACGTTCCCGTCTGCTGATGTTTGCTTATTAATCCTGTCAGACAATCTTCCACAAGGACTGAAGGAAGAGTCTCATCACCAGCCAAGATTTTTAAAATGTATTATCTACATTTTACTGAGGACACTCAAGGATATCAGTTTACATTTCACATATTTTCAGTGATGAGCTGTAAAGGCTGAAAAAGTGCAGCATCCAATTCTAGAAACAAATTAATGGAGCAGTAGCATACACTGAATATTTCATGGTCAGTATGTCCCATGACAGAAGTCTAAACAAAAAGTGATGGGGGGGGATAAAAAAACCGCAGCATTTCCTTTAAAGCAAAGTTATCATACAGCTATAAAACCAATTTTTTAGATCAAATGGTTTAGTAGGAAACAAATGACAATGTTGGAGATACACCAATGACTTGTTTCAGAGAGATCCTGCTGTCAGTGAAGTCTTTATGATTGGACTGCTTCAAGCTAACTTTATTCATTTGAAAAGCAGATCTTGACTTGATCACATAATGCTACAGCAAATAATTTAATCTTTATAATTTTATTGTTGGAAGTCAGTTGAGCAGTTCTAAGACTTTTCTCTCTGAGGAGATGTTCTCTAGATCGATGTCAGGGGACTTGATCCATTTCTGTGAAACATGGACAGTGCAGAGGCTAAAAAGCTCCTCTACAGAGCTCAGTAGGTTTTTATTTATGGTGACACTAATCTCGTACTGACTGTAGCAATCGCATCAACCTTCATTACACAGGATCCAAGGAAAATCAATGTAACTAAACATTTCCATCAAGACAGAAGATTGCCTTTAGAAGTCTAAATGTGCACTAAGTTACTTGCTTGTACTTAAATCTGTGCTAATGGCAAGATGCAACTGTCAACTTGCTTAAGCACTAACACTGTGCTATAGTATTTAGCTGCCTGGGGTATGCAACCTTCTGAGAAGGTGCTTTAGAGGCTCACCTTTACCCAAGTGAGTGGAAGCCAATTGTGTTTTCCCCAGCTGAGCAAACCCACTGTTCTGGAATTCAGAGAAGCCAGATTTTTTATAGAATAGTAACTTCAGTTCACATAACAAACCCCGTAACTTCAGATGCTCCAAGTAAGTAAGAATGCCTCATATTTACTAGTGCCAACAAAGCCTCATTTGTGCCCTGTCATACCTTAATTCTATATGATGCATGCTAATCTGGATCCATAATGCCACCAGCTCCAAAAAGAAACTTGGAAATCTGTAGTAGCCTACTATGTGTGTGCAAAGCTATTTATTAGAGGGCTACTAAAAAAATATATATATATACACACATTTTTTCCCCTGCTGCTAAAGGACGGTGAAGTAGATTTTGAAGAGCTGGGGATTTCTACGTGACTGTAATACACAGATGTGAATTGCAGTCATGCACCAAAACTAAAACACCTACTAGTTTTAACAAAAAAAAAATCAAAGCTATATTCAATTAGACCGAGTTCTGCTGCATTTAATTAACTTAATTTTCTCTACAGAACAGCATGAAGTTTTTACCATAGTACTGAACAATCAGGAAGACAACTGACAGGAGACAGTCAAGTTTAAGTTATTACAAAAATGGAACTCACATTACAGCTGTCACATTGAAATTGACAGCTCATAAGGACTTACGTTAGAGAGTTTTTCAATGTGTGATCAAGTCCATCAATAGCTCTGAAAGGAAAGGCTAGCACACCAAACTGAACTACTTATTTCTTTTGTCATACACCTGTTACTCTTGCACTCTAGAATGCTGAGTGTTACTCTGAATTCTCTATTCCAAGGTGGTCTTTTAGAGTTATAGCTGAAATACTTAAAACTAATCAGTAATTTCTCTTGGTGGAGACAAAGATTCTCTGTCTCTTATCTCATGACCTTCTGAACCAGGTGTTACCCTGAAAACTCACGAGGCACTTCTAGGTTGTTCAAAGCTTAAAAGGCTTCAACCGTTCTTCATCGAAGCAACATACCTACCAGGCATCTGGTTAGATGAGGGTAGAGGGGGCTCCAATCCCTCCCTTACCTACTTTAGTAAGATGCTTCATTCTGACTGAGGGTCAGACAGCATTCCTCACTGTTCAGAAGTAGATTCTCTTCTAGTTACAGAAAACACAGTAATAAGTCTGGGCCAAAATAGCTGCCTCAAGAAATTTTTAATGAAATAAGGTCTTGTATAATGTCTTGTATAATGGCTCCTTACAGTTCAGGATGGGATAAACTTGTTACACCTAACATTTTCACTGTTCTACATGAAGTCACCTAGCCACGCACTCATTGCAAGCTAAGGGGAAAAAGTACTATTTTATTCAAATTTCGCAAAAAAAAAGCTAAAATAATGAATACACAGAGTATGACCCATAGAAGAGAGGTATAAAGTAAAAATCAATGGAGAGATTCTTTGTATAAAGAGGCCAATTATTACCTTGTCAACATTAGCTCGTGTTTTTGCAGAAGTTTCCACATAGTTAACATTCCACTGATCAGCTCTGTTTTTTGCTTCCTCTACAGAAACTTGCCTTTTATCTTCCAAATCCGATTTGTTACCAACTAGCAAAAAGGGAACATTCTCATCTTCTTTTACTCTTAAGATCTGCTCCCTGGAGGGAAAAAAAAAAAGGAAAAGTAGAATTAAGTTTTGCATGAAGTACTATTCTTAGAACGCAAGAACTCCTCAGACTAAATACTCTTCCACCTTACAGTGAAAACCCACTTATTCCTTTTATGAAGCTTACATAACAGCAAAATCTTAAACCTGATTATGACTTTATACAGAATGAAGACAAAGACAGACAAATAGTCCTCCAGGAAGGAAGAAGGTGAGGCAGGAAGAAATTAAAAGAGTAGAACAAGATTGGTTTAGGTGAAAAATTTTATTAAAGTCATTCCTTTTAATGAAGGTGTTACTTGAGAGCATTTATCATTGTCTTTATATTACTATTTGTGATTGCCTTTTCTAAGCTACCAAAACTTCATTTCTACAACTTGACTTTTTCCCAATAAAATACATGTGCCATTTTTAAAGCTGATAAAATGGTCTATAGCACACCAAGAGAAAAGCTCTTCCTTTCAGGAGTCTCTCAAGCCAATTATATTCAGTCTCTGCAGAGATCTTCATTCAGTTATAAACCAGTATATCGATACAAGTTGTTCGTGCATCAGATTTTTAAAGATAGACCCTTCTCCTGTTTGAACTGCTAGGATGAAGGGTTTCGAGTTGTAAATAAAACTCACTACTACAAATGGTTTGGTACATAAGTCTTCAATGCTGAAAAAAATAATCAGTCTTCTTCTAAGGGGAAATGCATTAAAAGTACTAGTAAGAACAGTTTTCCCTGAAGAGGTATATTCTCTATTTTGTCTCAGAAAGCAGCATACAGTTAGTACCGAAATGTAGCCTTTTATCATGGAGCAACTTCTGAAAGATTGACAAAAAGAACAGAAACAAATCCATTTGCTGGCTGAGGTGAAACTTTTTGCCAGATTTAAAGTTGAATAGAGAGAAGCTGAAGAGAGTTAATTAATTGATATTCTAAAGAGCCTCGATTTGATGTACAGCAGGATCCTCCTGCTGTTATAAAAAGCTCTGAATAGCATGCAGTCTCGTGGAAAAAGTTCTGCTTCAGGGGTGAAAAACTGCAGATAGCCCATAAATCTTTTTTTTAAACCAACAAATATGTATTTGAGACAGCCTGCAAGACCACATTCATCTCTGAGGTGTAATTAAAGCAGCACTCCTTCTCTGCCTCACAAATATCAGTGCAAATGTTTTTTAAACACTAGTAGCTTTCAACGCTAATTGTTCAGGTGATGCCAAACAATTTCACCACGTAAAGAGCTAATCTGACAGCAATCCAGATGACAATATTCTCCTTTGGGCCCCCTCTGAAGACCGACATCTACTAAACAAGGAATATCTAATTAATGGTATGCCAGCTTGACATACATAATTTTAAACAAATCATTAGAGACAGACTAATTCTACTCGAAACAAGACCACATTTTATCAAACTGCCTTTCAAATATTTAAAAGTTTAGCCATTGCAGGTCTGCTTCCTATTAAAAAAATACTTAGAGCAATGGCATTTCAGAGCACACCAAGAACCCCATCAAAGACACTGAATAGCAGTAAACAGCTCTTGTGTTGGGAGTTTTGCCATTCCAGCAGAGCAAAATCCCATGGGAACAAACATCCAAATTCTTCTTGCCACTTTCTTTCATATCCGTCTCATAAGTAGTATTCCCTCAGGCTGCCCAACAACGCCAAAGGTATTTTAACAGTACCTTCAAGAGACACAGGTTACTTGTGCACAGAGCAGAAAGACTGTAATTTTTGAGTTCTATTTTAGCATTTAGGCTTCTACAGTTTCAAAGGCAACTTGAAAGGCACTTTCAGATTTGGATTGTAGAGAGTTTTAATCAATTCACTGAAAGGATTTTTTTATTCCATTCTTGCTGTTTCATCATGTATATTGTCAATACTCACCTTTGCTGGAAAAGTAGGACCTCCTCTAGAACCACAGAGCATGTACTTTGAAGCATTATCAGGATTTTAAACAGATTTAAATAGGTCATTTTGCACTCCAGAGGAGCTCAACTATACTAGAGTCCTCCAGGACTGACAATACCTAGCATAAGCCTGCCCAAAGCTTGCCCCTCCCTCTCTCAAAATATATCAACACACACATATATAAAAATAAATACACAAATAAAAAAGAACACCAAGAGAGGAAAAGCATCTTAAAAAACCCTATCCTGTTAAATCTTTACTACATCACAAAGATCCAGTCCAAATTTTCTTTTTACCTATTAAGTTTTTGTTCCCTATTAAGTAAAATACTGACTTTGATGGGAAGGGTGAATGCTATGCAGAACTCTATGCAGAACTTTTTTGCCTTGTAAACTCAAAAAATTACATCAGTATCTTATACAGAGAAAAATTCCACACAGGCAAAACTGAAGGGACAGATCCACAGCAGGCCTTTACATAAAATGCATAGCTACTACAGAATATACAAAGATTCTTCTAATTTGTGTTCATAAAATGATCTTTAACAGGTAGAAATATTTGTGTCGTCGATACTATGCATTTCACTCTCCCAGAATACAGTGCACATACTTTACATCACTTAAGACTTTTCAGACAGATACCACCAGACATAGCTCTGGGCAGTTTTCAACTCTAATCCAGTCACACCATCTTTGTAACTCTGAAGTACTCTAGCATAAAACAGCTGGACATGCTACAGGTGGTGCTTCACATGTTAAGAGAAACACAACACAATCCTCTATATTAAGCAAAACACTAGAGACAACTCTGGAGAGCATGTGGTATTATGCACACATTACATGCAACCATAGTCAAGAAATTTTTTTTCTCAGATCCATTACTTTGGATGGCAGTATGCCTCCTCAAAAATACTGTTTCTTGGCATAAGCGCCAAGCAACGCTGATTTACAAAGGGCAGGAGCCTTCTAAACACTGCTATGTATCTGCTCTGTGGCAACAGCCTTTTTGGTATTCAGAAACACAGCAGCAAAGACATCTGAAGTGGTACAGATAGCCAAGGCATGGCTGGGCATCTGTTCAAAACGCTGTGTGACTACAGAAAGAGCTGTCACATAATCTGGACTATCATAAGGATATTATAAAGCAAAAACAAAAAAAAAAATCACTTGTAATTATCTCATTGTAATTGAATAATTATCTTGCCTTGTAAATTACCTGAAGTCTGCAGTTGCTGCAAAGGATTCCAACTCTGTAATAGAGAAGACGCAAAGAAATCCTTCTCCGCTTCGGAAGTAGTTGTCTCTAATCGCAGCATAGTCTTCCTGCCCTGCTGTATCCAATATATCGATCTGGACTTCTTCTCCATCCAGAACCACCTTTTTCCTGTAGCTGTCTGCTTTGGTGGGCTCATAATCTTCAACAAACTAGAAAAAAAAATCTTCATGGTATAAAATAATGCCTGTACAAAGCAAATGCATCTATTTGCATATAAGGATATAACAAACATCTTACATGGTTACAGTAACTAATAAGTGTATGTATTTAGTCTGTGTGAAGTACTCAAATGATTTGCAGTTAAAGCAGGCTCTCCACCAGTCCAAACAGTTTACAGGTTTTTGCTTTCTTCAGGAAATTTTAGAGGCAACAGCAAAACCAACATCTGTGTACTACTCAAGCATCTGCCTCTGGTCAAGCACAACATCTGGCTGTGTTCCTTTACCCTATCAGGCATCCCTGGCTCTGAATATATTTACTATCAATTTTTAAAGGACCCTGAAGCTGTAACTTCTGCCCTTTAATCAAAAAGAATGACTTTCACTGGCAAAAAAATAGGGAAACAAGAAAGATTTTCTTTCCTCTCTTCAACAACAGCATAAAAAAACCCAGAAAAAATTGGTCATCATTTCCAGCACCATGCAACTCACTGAAGTGAAGATGCTTTGAGCTATAATACCTAAATAACTTCTAATAGGTCTAGTGACCAATGACAAAGTGCACTGACAATATGACAGAGCATCTAATTGCTTAGAAGTTTGAAAAATGCCAAATTTTTGGC
The DNA here is from genome assembly GCA_011057875.1 of Pterocles orientalis. NCBI lineage: Eukaryota > Metazoa > Chordata > Aves > Pterocliformes > Pteroclidae > Pterocles > Pterocles orientalis. Next base: position 559,706 of record WKFP01015198.1, on the reverse strand, counting down.
AATTTGAGGGCAAATCGCTTATGTAAAAAAATATTTGTTCAATTTAATCGCTGACTTTCATACTACATCATATACAGTTAGACCCCTTCAGAAAATAACTGCACTAACGAATGCTTAAACAACACTGTGTAGCAGACATCTCCTGAGATAATTTCTAGTGGAGATTCTTACCTCATCATACATAAACTGTAGTGTTAAAGCAGATTTTCCTACACCACCACTTCCCACCATGATGACTTTGTGTAAAGCCAATGAATTCTGTCCTTTAGGCTTATTTGCTGCCATCTTTGGATTGCAGAAAATTCACAGGTATAAAATGAAAAAAATCTAGAAGAAAAATATTGCTTCATTAGTTTTCTTTTCCTCCTCCCACATGCACTGTTTAAAGTGGATTTGTTTTAAATCTCTAGATAACTAAGGACTTGATATCAGTTCTGCTATCTTCAGTGAAAGCTATCCACTTTTTCACTGGAAGCCATTCTACTAATTATACCGAGCTCATCGTTTTGTAGCAAAGAAAGCTTTCACCACTTGGAAAAGGCACAAGTGGGTTCAGAGCATCCAAGAGCAATTACGGGAAAAGATTTACATTTCGGTATGCAGTGTTTTCTTTTAAAAGACATAGTATTTGTCAAGAATTCTTGTTAGTTTACTAAGCAAGAATTGAAAAAGGAAGCAACAGGGAGTCGACACCATACAAGAAAACATGAGATACAACAACTGCAGGGGAAAGAAAACAGACATTTGAAGGAATTTCCAGCTTAAATAACAAGCATCAAGACACAGCAGCAGCAGCAAGGATTAGCTATTTACTTTCTCAGAGAAAAGCAAGCCAATGTGTCACTAAAACCTAAAAATACCCCGTTTAAGTAAATCAGGAACTGAAAGAATAATCTAATTTAAGCAGAGTGGAAAGATTCAACTTGCTTTCCTAGGCTACAAATGCAGTTATTCTGGGTATTTGTAATAGTTGTCTCAGTCCCACAAGTGTTTGTTTAAATACAAATCTCTGCACCTCACCAATACCCAAAGGCTCTATGATCGTTAATTCACATAGTCTAATGCGTGTGCGTGCATGTAACAATCCCATTAACTTTTTTAAAAAATCATGTTACAGTTTTAGCAGATCTCCTATCTTCCCATAGCTACATGTAATTCCCTACAGTAACATTACAGTATTTGCATTGTATGAAGACAGAACATTGTCTGCTTGCACAGTTTCAGACATGGGAAAGTCACTGCACAGCGTCAGAATGTACCCTCCTCTAGAGATTTAAGGTCAAAACAAGCTCAGATGTTTGAAAAACACAGTGACACATTACAGAAGATGTAAACATGAGACATCTCCAGTAGCAAGTAAGAACCAAATGTAACTTAGATTTTGTTAATTAGAAAGCTCAAAAAGAGCACATTCACATGGCAGCACAGTTGAGTTACATACAGAACTATCAGATAATAACACAGCATGGTAACAAGACACCTACCTTTACCTATCATGATCCCTCAATCTCACACTAAAATTACATCCTCCGGTGTAATAAACCCCCTTGTGTGCAACTTAATCAGAATGCGAAGCATGACAATTTTCGTAAAGCTTATATCAAAATCCCTTGCTGAGGACATGCACTAAGGTTTTATTAGCAGTGAGGAGGTGAGGTGAAGTGAAAAGCATGCTGACTGAAGCATCATTAGAGATTAAGCCAATCCTTCCGGGAATTAATAACTAAATAAATAACAAGGTGTACTGGTTTTGGCTGGGAGAGGGTTAATTTGTTCTACAGCATAGCTCATGTAGTGCCATGTTTTGGATTTGTGATGAAAACAGTGATGGTAACACAGATGTTTTAGCTGTTGTTGAACAGCACTTACACCGTGTCAAGGCCTCTTCTGGTTCTCAGGCAGCCCTGCCAGTGAGCAGGCTGGGGGTGGGCAAGCAGCTGGGACAGCTGACCAAAGGGATATCCCATGCCATAGCTGAGCAATAACAGCTCGCAGCTAGGTCTGCCAGGGCTGTTGTTGCTCAAGGGACTGGCTGAGCAGTGGTTGCCTAGTGCTGAACTATTATTTGATTTCCATCACTTATTTTTCTCAGTTTTGTTTTACCTTTTTTTTTTAAAAAAAAAAAAAAAACAACCTTATTAAATTGTCATTATTTCAACTCATGAGTTTTCTCACTTTTACCCTTCCAATTCTCTCCCCCATCCCACTGGCAGGGAAGAAGCAAGCAAGAAGCTGTGTAGTGCTTAGCTACCTACCAGTGTTAACCCACAACCTACAGGAGAAACTCTCTGGATCACATCAGTAATAGTACCCATTCTGCCATCAAAGAACTCTGAAAATGCAATTGAAAATTAAATTGCTTATATTGTTTTCTCCAGAAAGGTTATCTAAGTGAAATAAGCATAAGTAATTACAGAGATGTAGCAGAGGAATATAACTAACATCATGTTACAAGTTCTTTTTAAAAGGAGATGGATGAGAACAAGAAAACATTTCCATTTTGGCCATCATGGCTTAGAAAGAACCATTGTTTTCTTTTTACTCAAGAGGTAGTATAAGAACATGACAATAGCTCCAAGACTGTGTAAATTTTCAACTTACTGCACTGCATTTTGAACTGTTTTTCTCTGTACTTTCCTCTTAAAAGGAAACACGCATCCTGAAAGTCATGCTTACTTGTTTTTAGTATGTATTTCAGACAAGTAATATAAAGAAAATTCCTCTGAATTCAAGTCACCAAGTGACAACAGCCAAATTTGCCAAATTTAGATTGCAATACATACTCAGAAGCACAGAAACTGAAGCACTAGTATACCTGGATATGGCCTATACTAACCTTACTAAGCAACCAAGCAGACTATTATTTCATAGGCACTTAAATATTGGAAGAAATCCAAATGAATTCAGCAGGATCTGACAGGTGAGTTTGCACAAAATCAATACTACAATCCGAAAAAATTCAAATACACAATAGCATTATTTCACTGTAATATTTGTTGTAAATTAACTGACAGCCTTTAAGTACACTGAGCAATGTGAAAATTCACATTTTGCTAGAAGCTGCAATTTAACAAGTACTGTCCCAGTGTGACACTACTCGAAAGAGAAGCGGCCACTTTTTGTACTTTGTGCAACAGTTGACACATACTTGAAAAGCCAAAACAATGTCCAACCAAAAAGACTGACATAAACAGTCAAGTTAGTGATGAAGCTCCTTTTCACTGAAAACTGTTTAACCACAAAGATTTTGTGGCAGCCAATCATTTTCAGAAGCCTTGATAACATCTTTCAAAGAAGCATAAGAGACTGAGTCAGAGAGAAAAACCTGAAATTAAAAAAACCTGACCCAACCAGTCAAAGCAGTATCCCAAGTCATCAAGTCATCAATAACTGTCAGTGAACAACATTCCAGCAAGATACTGAAGACTTCATGCTACCACAGACTTCAAATCTTGTCATAAATGCTCTGCCACATTTTGTAATGGGAGGATGCTCAGGGAGGGTCAGTTTGCTCTCAAGTTCTTCACAATCCAATAAAGACATAACACTGGCAAAATTCAGGCGTGCTGAATAGCAGAGAATGTGAAAAGAGAGAAACAAGTTATAAAGCAAGTACACCTGACACTGTGCAATCAACACTCAATCCAGAGAGACTGCTTCAGAGCAAGTGTTCTGCCAGAGAGCAGAAAGACCTTGAAAGTGACAAGTTTTAAGCTACTGCCACATACCTGTACCTGTTTCAGTCTGCTTTCAAAAGCAGAGAGGAACATAGATTCCAAATTTAACAGTAAAGCACCTGAGATGAAGTTTCATGCAAAATGAGTTTTTCTACCCTGAATTTATGCAGCCTGAATTTTCACAGGAAGTATTAATTTGGGTCATATCTAGTTTCTGAATTGTCCTACTTTAGAATTATGATAAAACTGGCAGAGACTGTGGCAGGAACCCTGTTGTATGAAGCTCAAAAAAAAAGCACACTCTCAGATTATGTGTACTGTGATTTTTTTTTTTTTAATCTTTCTCCTGGGTTAAGATGAGACAGAGTTAACTTTCTTCATAACAGCTAGCAAGAGGCTGTTGTTTTGGATTTGTGCTCAGAAGAAAGCTGATAAAAAGTGATGTTCATGCAGCTGCCAAGGTCTTTCAGCTTCTCTGGCTGTCCACAGACCGGAGAAGCTGGGAGGGAATATAGACCCAGTTACTAGCCCAGGATTTGATCTTAGGTTCGAGACTGAGACCCAGAGTGGCCAATAATCTATTCCATACCATACACATCATGCCCAGGATATAGGTGAGGACCCTCCAGAAGATCGTCCCTTTTGGTTCCAGATCTCTCTTGTTCCGTGTCATCTCACTCCAGGTGGTCGCTCTCCCAAGGCCTTCAACCCCCACCCCAGTCAGCTCTCGGTCTGGGATGCTCGGACTGTTATCTCCATTCCGTGAGTGCAGTTTCAGGACTCTCCCTGCTCCGGGATCGTTAGCTGGGAACAGGCTGAGCCTTGGTCATGGGGTGGCTGGGCAGTATCACTGTGTGTCACTCATTTGTATATAGTGTTATTTTCAATATTATTGTAGGTTAGTTATAAAATTGTTCTTCTCTCAACCCACAAGTACTTTTTTCCCTTTACCCCTTTAATTCTCTCCCCTATCCTCAAGGAGGGGGGGAAGGGAATTGGGTGAGCAGGTGTGTGGTTTAGCCCCCAGCCAAGGGCAAACCCATCACATCTTCACACTGCAAAATTGTTTTGGTGTTAGAAGACAAACACAGGCTTATCCTGCAGTAGAATCCTGTGTCACCCTACCGCAGAGAGAGGCTCACACAGAGCCGAGCAGGGTGTTGTCAATACGCCTGTGTGTTGTCAATACGTGCATTTACACTCGTCAGCCTTTTACCACACCCATTGGTAATCCCCATCACAGCAATACAGCCGATGATATATATGAAAGTTTATTTTTAAACAGTTCTTTGTGGAGTCCAACAAGTTGGAAAGGAAATGAAAGCTTCACTGGCTCAACAACGCACTGCCACACCTTCACCCAGAAGGGTGAGAGCATTGTCTAACCAAAATGCTATGGATCACTCCTCACCTCCACTGCAGATAAACTCCTAGGAAACTGCCCTTTTCCAACATGCCTGAGCAGATAAGGGCACAAACAACTGAATCCCAGTGGCTGCTCCGCCAAAGTAAGCAGTTCTCAAAGCGCCTACAGCTGCTCATTGCCCACTTGCAGATCACCACCCCCATGATTCTGTCCTCCCTTTAATGGTAGGCTTCCAGCTGGAGCCAGGATCATTTTTGTAGAGCCAGGTTAGGGAGCAATAGATTAAATCAGAAGAACTGCAGGAGTAGGAGTTATAATTCATGTTAGCATCAGCAATAGCATCTTGTCCAACAGTCTAGAAATCTGGTCAAGGGAAAGAAGTAGGTACCTAAATAACTTAAGATCATCCTACTTGATAAAGATAATGTAGCAACAGGAACTTGTAGCTGGAGTTGTAAAACTGTTGCTTGTCTTGAGTGACTGGCTTATACCTTTATCAACACTAACTTCTCTAGTTTCACACCTTACATAGCAAGTCCTCTGTGCAAGAAATACAATGTTATCTCTAGTCCACCGTGGATTTAAACACAACATTCAGCTCCACCCACCAGAGAGGCAAGCTGGAAAGTGTTTCTGTAATAGGACTTGGATGTGGCAAGCATCATGTTAACTTCCACCAGGTCTCAGAGCACAGAGTGGTTATCCAGACCCACAAGAATAAGAAAGATGATCAGATGCCAGCACATAAGTTTTCATCTCCAGCGACAATATTTTCAGGGAAGCTATATTTGAAAACATGGTAAGGAGGAAGAAAAAAAAAAAAAAAAAGCATGAATCCTTGATCTTCATTTTGCTCAGGGAACATTGGTACAGATTTCTCCCTCTTTAGCCAGCAGCACATATTCAGGAAATTCACAGTAACAATCCTCTCCGAGACATCTAAACCTCTCTCAAGATGTACCCAAAACTGGCCAAAAGGCCAAGACTTAAAGAACAGAGCACATGATCAGACTAATTTCTTAGAGAAGGTGACTAAAAAAGAGGTCAAGAAGCTCCTCTGCCCATTTTGAACCCCTGGAGTCTCATAAAAGCAATGTCAATGGGAGCAGACCAGGGAAGGAGAAGCATTACACCGAAGTCACATCACTACAGGCTCAAATTCAGCTGGCATCTTCTGCAGTGCTAAGCATAAAACTGAATGCAGGCTTTGTGAAAAATGCAGTTGTCCCTAACAGGAGGACTTGGATTTGCTGCAGGCATTTGTTTGAAGGGGACTAGTTAAACACAGCTTTGTGTTTAAAGACAGTTGGTACAGTTAGTATAGTAGATTCTAGTTAATAAGTAGAGATAGTGGTGCCTTTCTTCAATTACAAAACAACTTATTTTTATAGCCTTCATAAAACGATGACATCAAAACTGAATTCCAGATTTTTTGCTCCCTTTCCTTTAGGAGAAGATTACATAAAGGTTTGCAAGACTGCCATATTAACCTCATCACCCACTCACTTCTATGATGAGCAACTTTCTTCCCTGAAGACTGTTCTATATAATAAGTGCCAATTACAACTGGTAGCTGATATATCACAGCACTTGCTCTTACTGTTTTTAAACTGGGTTAGAATTTGATACATTTGAAGGAACAGGAATAATTTAATTGAAATATGTGATCTATTAGCACAATATTAGAAACTACAGTTAGTATGCTTTGACCAGAATACTTTCAAAAAGGCAAAATATTGTATCACTCACTGAACAATTAAAATTTATTAATGGAGACTCATGTTCTTTTAAACAAATAACTTGATAATTTTTTTAACTTAAGAAACTAATACCTGCAGTACTCTGTACTTTACACTTCTTATAGTCTATCACATCCAGAAACATTAGCAACAACTTATCTCATTCTGAAATGAAAATTTATAGTAATAATTTGACAGTAACCCCATCTTCTAAAGTGAGTTTGAATAGTCTCCAAAGTTTCTTATTCTCAAAGTGATTCACAACTCAGTTGCCTCTCATGACCTACAAATTACAAGTTTAGCTTTCTGAAAAAGAGCACAGGACCAAAAATTTTATTAAATCTGTTGTCACTTTATGTCCCCAGGGACGATCAAGCAATATAATCTTATCTGTTGTTTAAAGATCAAAATTTAATCCAGTTACTTAATTGTTTAATGAGTCCAGTAGTTTCAGTTTGGTTAACAACAGCAAAATTATACTCCAGCATGTATTGTTTGAAAATGATCAGCACAAGCGAGCATAGCAGATGCAAAATATCTGGAAGACACCTCAGAAATGACTCAGATATTCCTGCAACAAAAATGTTCTTGGAAATGGAGGGAGGCAACTCCAGGCAAGCAGTCTAACCCTCCCAACAGCTGCGTTCAATTACAATATTCAAACTAGTTCAGCAGAATCACCCCCTGACCCAGAAATAGATAGGATACACGAGGACATAGGATGGGATACATGATGCCTGCTGTTTTAATAACTGGAGAGTAAGAAAGTTTTTAAGGTTAGATCAGCATTATTGCAATAAGTGTAATTCCACGCCCCAAGTTTGACTGGTGTTTTTATTACAGCTTAAACATGCAACATCTGTCAAGCTGTGAATGAAGTAACATCAGTATTTTATTAAGGTAGAACAAATATTTCAAATATTAAATAATCTCTATAAATTCTAAGTAGTAGCCTAAAGAAAGAGGAAACCAAACCCAAGTATTCAAACCTATCTTAGATACAAGTAGTCTCATTAGACAATGAAACACACGGCCTGAACCTCAACCTCAGAACAAGCTGGAAACACTCTGACAATAAGTTGTTTCCTTTCTACTGAAAATAATCTTTTGACATAAACTTATTTAACTGGGAGTTAGGATTCATAGCTTCCCATGACTTTAACAAGCAGTTAAACCACATTCAAGGTTTGGTAAGAACCCTTCTTTCACATCATAAAATTGCTTATCTCTCCTACACCCACAAAACAAATTTACTAAGGTGACTACACCTCTACTAAGAAAAATAAAGGGTAGGAAACTGAATTAAGTTCTATCTCTCAACAGCATCGAATCTTCTCAGGCAAGAGACCGACATTTCCCAGCTTTGTGAGACAGGTACTTCGAACTGTAATCATATCCAGGCACTGAAACTGGAAGAGTCAACCCAGTGAACTCTTCACCAAGTAACTGAGGGCCCATCCATCCTACAAGTTACATCATGCTACTATAAAGAACAGTGGTCCCCACATGCCTGCAGCTCTGTTCTCTTAAGACATCATCACAAGAATTGAGATTCCCTCCAACAAGAAGTCACTAAACCACTAGCAAACAGTAAATACGTTCACAGCCTTCTGGCATCTCCCTGAGGCTCCACAGGGCCTTAGTGGCAGCTTCTGGACATAGCCATGAACTACGCAGCAGCTTCTGAACTGAGAATAGATTCCATATCGTTTAAGTCATCGTTTCAGCATTTTGTTACCAAAAAGCCTCTTTGGCATCCTGCAAGAAGACTTCTGGAGAGGCACTTCCATGAAGAAATTTATTGAAACCCATATGGAACAGCACAAGAAAACGCTGACAAACTGAACAGCAGAAATAGTCTGGAACAAAATCAAGGTCTTAAGATTTTAAACCTTGCAGTGTACTGAAAGGAAAATGAAGCAGCTACATCACTGTCCACACAAAGAACTAACAAAACACAACACTTGAGCCCAATCGTGTGTGTCTACAAGGCTGATATGAACTGAACCTGCCACAGTCTGACTAATATTCCCATATCCTTCCTTCCAACAGCACTGGTGTTTGCAACATCTAGGTGGCAAAGCAGTTCAGAAATTGCTCTAGACAAAAAGTTAACCTATACTGGTTTTTGGACAGATGAGCTACCTAAACAAGCTTGCTGGCACAAAAGACAGACCAGAAAAACACATAGCTGAGCATGGGGAAAACTGAACTGCAGGACCTCCAGCCTATAAATGCTGTAGAAAAACAATACAACATGATGGCCATTATAGGACATTTGGAAGAATTCTAGATACTTGCAACGGTTTATCTGCACTGACCCAGAGATCAGTGGCAAAAGCAGCAAACTCAAGCACAGCGTCTAGGTTAACACCAGCAGCAAGCTTGTTTTTGTAGTTCAATTGACTGAAGTTACACTGTGAAGTAATTTTGGCAATACACACTTTTACATGAGAGTCTAGAATACTGTTTCTGCTTCCTCAAGTTCACTACATGGCTGGTGCCCTATCACAGTCTATGATATAGAACAAAGACACTCCATTCATAAAATGTAAGAGGCAATGCATAGCCTACAAGGACGAATTGTAGTAACACAGGATCAACAACTCAGGGTCTGAAGTCAATGCTATTCAACTAAGAACTGAGGAACACTTCAAAGACACATTTAAGCTACTGTCACCTAAGACATACTATCTACATTTTCACCCAGTGTTTCGGGTGCAAGAAAGTGCATTTGGAAGCTAACTTCTGACTGGTAAGTCAGACACCACTCCCACTTGCACAGAGCTGCTGCTTCCAGCTACTCTAGAAAGCAACAAAAATGGAGATCCCTCGGAGGCACTACGCCAGAGCTTGCAGCATGAGTCTCAGCAGTTCACTTTTAAAAGCAATTCTAGACTTCTGCATTCAAAATTTGCTCACAGCATATTCAGTATCATAAACGCATTTTTTTTGTCAACCATACTTCAAAAGAAATCTCAACTACACCACTGTGTCCTTTTTGCCCCTGTACACTTACACATCAACAATCAGTGAAGAAATTCAAGGAAGATTTGGCTTGATGAAGCAAATTCTTTAAACAAAGTCTGAAGAAGGCTTCCAAAAGACAAGAAAACACAGACTCGCCAGAATAAGTCCATAAATCAGATTTTCCTCTAAAACATCACACTAGTTGTTAACAACTCTATACTCTTCTTTTAATTAGAAGGTCAGATGTGTATTTCCTAGAAAAAGCAAATATCCATACAGTCATTTTTACAGCCAGAAAGGATGAGTTAAGATCCACACTCACCAAACCCAAAACTCCACCCAAATAGCTTCACTGCTTCATAGGCAGGAAAGTTAACTGCTTGTTTCGAAATCTCGAAACAAATGGTATCTACAAAGCAAAGCCAAGCTTCCACTAGGCTTATAGCAGGCTGCACTCAACACTCTCATGGAATCTATAGAAGGGATGCCATTCGCATCCCTTCTATAGGTTAGGGATCTAGCTGGTAAAAGCAGCCTTGAGTTGCAGGCATCTTGCTTCACAGTGAGACAAGTTCTGATGCTGATAGCTCAGGGAGTTTACCCTGCTCAAAACAACTTCTTTTGCCTCATTAGCAAGTCATATAGTATTATGATGAAAACTCACATGCACACATTCTTCCAAGGTATTAGCACGGACAGAATGAACACAGAAGCCTTGTTTGAATAACACTCATATGAAATTCTTGACAGAGAAAAACTTTAAGCTTTCAAATGAAGCATTTAAGGCAAGCACTGCCTTCTTCTGTGTGGTCAGTGCCAAGCTGCATGAAGTTTCAACAAAAGCAGAGTAGGAGTACCAGAATATGCTATCCTTCACATTTTATTAATTGGCTTCTGGCAACAAAGGACGCAGGGAACAATGCTCCAGCAGGTGCAAGCACATTTATATCAAAGGTCACAGTATAAATGGTGCAAACACACAGGTCATTAGCACAAGACATCAAGAAACAGGTACCACCAAATTCTCCGTCTCCTCTTCACAAATAGAGGCAAATGATCTCTCTCCTCACAGGCAGACTGCATCAATACACCAGCCAAATGGAACCTAATAAAATAAGAGCACGTTGGATTTTGCATTTAAAAAATTCCTTTTGTGCCTCTAAGGAATCATCCAGCTGTAGCAAATAAATTTCACTAGTGAAATCTGACTTGGCAAAGTATGTTTCTTCATTCATTTTATGACTTTGCCATCTGTTTTACCACCCAATTACAAATGCATAAGCACTCTTTTGTAGTATTATTGCAAGAGAGTTGCTTTCATAGCTGTATTTTGTTCTGGTAACTTCTCCTCTTGTTTACATTCATGCAGTGCAAATTGCTCCTCCTAAAATCTTTTTTCTGTTTTATTTAGGGGAAGAGGATTTTATGTGTGTGACTCACTGAACAAGACTTTGGAACCACAGAGTTGTAATTAACCTTTTGAGTAGGTGATTCAAGGACAGAAGTGGTTACAGACCTAATGTTGCATAGTAATACAGCATTCATAAAGTTGAAACACTGTTGAGTCTGATTCCTCCCCATTTTTAGATGCTGTTTATTCTAAAGCTATTAGATCTATGATTTGAAAAAAAAATGGCAGAGTCAATCTAGCAGACCTAAAAGATCCATCTGGGCAATTAATTGTCTTAACAGTTCAATATATGCTTGCCACTCATGATACATGGTAGAGTTTCATGGCTGTTTCACCTGTTACAGGCATAAAACACACAGCAGCTAGAAATAGTTGTGTCCTGGTTTCAGCTGGGACAGTTAACTTTCTTCCTAGTAGCTAGCATGAGGCTGTGTTTTGGATTTGTGCTGAGGAGAAGGCTGATCACACACTGATGTTTATAGTTGCTGCCAGGACAGTCAAGGACTTCTCAGCTTCTCTGCTGTGCCAGTGTCCGCAGGGGCAGGAGAAGCTGGGAGGGAGTACAGCCCAATTAACAGAGCGAGGTTTAGGGCTGAGACCCAACTTGGCCAATGGTATGTTCCACATCATGCACATCATGCCCACTATATGGATGAGGGGTCATCTCTCACTCTCTTATCTTTTCCATGCTTGCAGTTTCAGGACTCTTATCTGCTCCAGGATCATTAGCCAGGAACCAGCTAAGCCTTATCAGGTGGTGAGCAGCTGCACTGTGTATTACTCATTTGTATATATTGCTATTATCATTTTCAATTTTATTGTAGTTTAGTTATTAAATTGTTCTTATCTCGACTCAGTCTCTTTGCCCTTTACCCCTTTAATTCTCTCCCCAATCCCCGGGAGGGGGGAGGATGAGTGAGGGGCTGTGTGTCATTTGGTTGCTGCTAGCTGGGTCAAACCACGAGAAGATAGCACTCAGTTCATGAACTTAGTAAGAAATTATTAATATTCAGGTCAATTTATCAATTTCCACATTAAGTATCAGTGCAAGATGGTTTTGATCTTGTCCTTCTTAAAATACTGATCAGACTTTTTTTGCAGTACCACAAAAGATATTTCCAAGTTAAATGATCTCAAATTGTGAAGTAGTAACTTTTGAAAATTTTTTTCTGTTCCTACTGGAGTTCTTATAGCTCTTATTATGGACATGATAATTCAGAACATTGTAGAACTGCTAAATGACTTACAAGAATGTGTATAAGCTCTAAGACTTAACAAAATAATCTATCTAAAAAATGTCCTTTATACAGCAACGTATGTGAAAATCAGGGATCAATTTCTGAACACAGAAGTAAGCATAATGTTAATTTAATGTTATTTTAAAGGTCAGTCTCCCCAGGGCAGAACTACTATAGAAGTCTGTGGTGAAACCTCCTATCTTTATCAATTTGTAATTGATTTAATTCTACGCATGTTGCAATGCTAAACACTACCAAGTATGAGCTGTATGCCTTTCTATACACATGAACTTTCAAATTCCAGTGAGAAGTACGTGACCTAATACCTTTTCAATGTTGCACGGTGTATTGTAGGATTTCCTCTGGCCTACAAAACCTTCACTACTGCTGACTTATGAGAACATTTTATTTCCAACGGGTCACTTGCATGCTTTCAATGTAGCTGTGGTACTTCTAATAGCATCAGTCCTCCACAGAGTCAGAAGCTAATTTTACAGCTTTTCTCCTTGAGGGGTTTATTTCTTTTACATTAATACACACACAGCCTGAGTCCTATATAAAGTCCAGAAAAGTTAGTGTTGTTAAAAACCATCCCTGTTTTTCGCAGAAAACAGTCAGCATGAAAGATCTTATTGTGTTGAGAAACAGAAATTACGCTCCTGAAAATCTCTCCTTCAAGCTATTGACAATCGAAGTATAACCGTGCCACCCTGACTGGGATTACGATGACCATTTCAGTACTTTATCACCTTGTGTTTCACTGATCATATTAAAAAAAAAAAAAATCCTATTATTTGGCTACAAGATTGTTTCTGTTTCAGCTTCTCCTCCCAGAATTTTTTTCCCATATCCATAAAAATGTCTTACCTCCTAGAATTGTAGGAAAACCTATTAGAAAGATTACAGTATAAAACTTTGCTCTTCAACCAATGGATGTTTTTCTTCAAATTTTGCACACTACACTTCAGATCACTAGAACTAATTTGCTTTCACAATGCTCTTCAAAATACTCCAGACTGAAGAAGCTCACTTAAAACTACGCGTGTTATACACATGGTCTCAGTTCTAGCTCATACATCTTGCAGAGAAGAATGCTTTTGTTAGATTATTTCATTCCTCTGTTTTGACTGCAATAGCTACAAAGCTCAACCTTTGCAAGACAGAAAATAGGACATTTAGTAAAAGCCCTTACTTAGTTTAAAAAAAAAAAAAAAGATGCTCTTCCACTATAAAAGTTTGACATGTGTCAAACCAAGTTACCTGAAAAGATCAACTTTCCCAATAAGATCCAATGAAAAGCTTTAAAAAGACAGGACAGTAAAAAAGTTTCTTAAAATAAAAATCAGAACCTTCTAAGGTTTTTGCATTATTCCAAAACCAAACATTTCATACCTCGCTCCTTGGTTTTTGGGCAAAGATGAGTTGAGAAATTCTAGTATTTTGGTGAGCAGCTGCACTATAAAAATCTTTAAGTGAAATTGTAACTGTAAGCCCATCAGTACAACTTATAACTAGATGCCCAAAGTTAGTAATTGACAGGGAGCCAGTTGCATAGGAGCACATATACAAACCCTCCTACAGTATTTCGTGGATCAGCTACTGGCCTCTTGAAGAACATCAATCTACAAATTATAACCTCCCTATCTGTGAACACAGGAGATACCAGTTGGCAATGCCTGCGATGGGATTCAAAGCAGAGACATTAAAGGTGTGCAAGATATACTGGTTAAGAGTATTTTCCCCTCACAGCAGCAGGAGAAGGATAAAAAGCTGAAATCATGACTTAAGATCCAAGTTATTATCAAAACAAGATGTAAAAAAAGAGGACTGGCACACAGATTGAACTAAGATTTAGAATTTAACTCCTCTAAGTCCAAAGACAGCAACAGCTCCTGTTTAACTGTTGTTACACAACCACACCTGAGATGAGTTCTACCCAGAAAGAATGCTGTACCTGGAAAAACCACTCAGTTAACTTCATCCTTTGTAATATTTCTGAAACAAATACATCTGCATTTTTTAATTAATTGTTCTAAAACCAGTCCTTTATGTTACACTATACACTAAAACAAAATAAGTACTGACACAAACCAAATTAATATAATTCAGACTAGCAGCTTTCTTATTGTTCTTTACCACAGCCTTAATTTTTCATTATTGTTCTTACCAGTGTCTTCATTAAACAGGGAAAAACAATCAAGTATAGTATTTTAGGCATTTCAAGTCAGTGGTATCTTCCTTCTGGGGTACTCCAACATGCTGCAGACTGCACGGAATTTCATTATGAGAGTTAGATGTAGCTGTCTTTTCCTTGCAACATTAATCATTTAATAACATTTTAGAGGGTGAACTTGCTTATAAGAAAGCAGTTTCTGATTATTTAGAATAATGCACCTGCTCTTTCAATTCTGAACAACAACACTAGACTGTATGGAGAAGGAGTCCAGAGGGCAGTATTTTCTTTCTAGGTTAAATTTTCCTGTTTTATTATATACCTTACTTCCAGGTATCTCAAAGCCGTCATGCCTAATCAGCAGCAGACAAAAATACACAACCTGGACCATGAAGGAAAGATGCATTAACAAATTGTACTCATACAGACCAGTGCTGCCTCATTGATTTCACAATTTCATATTCATAATATGAATATAAAACAAATTTCATATTCATTTTCAAATCAGTGACAACTTCAAAAACGTAAATGTATAAGAAGTCAGAGAATTCAAGCTGCAATAAGGTATAGCAAGCTATCAGTCATGACCATATTGGACCGGTCACTGACACATTGCAATGAACTCTTAACTTAGAGAGTTAAATATAAATTTTGATGTTACAGAAACTAGTTGTTAAGAGCGTGCAATTTAAAGTACTATTTCTTAAAAACCAAGTGTTCTGAGGATTAGAATGAAGCTTTACTTGCATGTTATACTACAAAGGTGGAATTAATTTAGGTGGTTAATTGTGTAAAAACTTTATAATTTAGGGGTGTCATACCAAAATAGCTCTTCTACACAATAACCACTTTAATTCAGTACGTGATTGTGCTTACTTTGCTCATCCTTAACCATCTGTCACTGTTACCTATGGAGATCTTACAGCACTGCTGGTTTGAATAGGGCCTTTGGACCCATCTACTCAAACATCTTCCATGGCATGAGCTCACCAGCCAAGGGTGGTTTTTGTGACTGACACAGCATGCCTGCAGAAGTCTGTCACATTAAGGTTGTTTCCCTGCCTATATTGTTTATTTTATTTTGAAGTCTGAAATAAAGCCCACTGTGTAAAATGTTGCTGGAATTAACTACTTGCACACTAAAAGCCCTCTCAGGAAACAGTACAGCTATACCAACAGGACTGTGCTGGTACAGTCCTGAAATGACAGCTTAGCTTTGCTCTGCGCTGACAGGCTTGAATGGGAATACCGGAAAAGAACTATACCACACGTAGCTGGCTTTTAACATTCTTACAGAAGTTTCATGTCTGGAAGACTTCCATGTTTACTGCACTTTGTTTAATGTTGACGGAAACATTTCTTCCTGCCTATATGTGGGCGTTACACATAAGCATTCGCAGACTGCTAGAGACAAGGATCAGAGTTAAAGATCAAGTCTAACAGTGGCACAGAAGGGTATTGAGTTAGCATTTCAGGGAGTAAAATGAAACAGGTACCAGGGCCCACATACCTGGTTGACCCCTGCTACCTGCCTACTACACACAGGTGCCAAGCTCCTTTGCAAAATCCCACTCTCCATAATTTGTAGAAATACTTGTTTGGTCACAGAGTGTATTTACATGCCATTTTTTAATGAAACCTTGTGGGCCACTGCAACAGACATTCCCACAGTCTTGCATCAAATGATGTAGAGAAAAATACAATACATTAAATGAATTGCACTGGTAGGAATTCAATGTTTATTGTAATTGCTTGAGCTAAGGAGCCAATATCACAAAATAAGCATCAATTCCACTAAAGTAACAACTGCAATTTCTATGCAACCAACTCTCTATATCTCTTATTTGTGCTACTTCTTTGCATTCTTAGTTCCTCTCCATATTACCACTATAAACTGATTACAGCACAGCTGATTTTGAATTCTCTTTAGTAACTTTCTTTTTCATTACATCTCCTCTTTATGTTGTCTAACTTCTCCTACACAACTCTTTCTCCATTCCTCCCCTCTACACACACCTTGTATAGCTTCAGCGTTACCAATCTCTTGCTCCAAAGGTGCAGGAAATTTTGATAGACAACTACTAAACAAAACCTTAGCAGTAAAGACTAAGTCACCCTCTAGGCAAAGGCAATCAATTCTCTCACTGGGTCATTCTAAGGCAGTGTTACTTAGCTTATACTACCTTTCTTTCCAACTGGCTCCATTCCTAAATCCAGTACTGCTCTTTCTGTAGGAATTTGAGATTTTTTCTGCTGCTGTGTAGAGCTCCTCAGACTCAGCAAAGCCTGACCTGCGGGTTGTGGGTTGCACATCTACCAAAAAGATTCAACAAGCAGCTGTGCCCACTGACAAATCCTTGATTGGTAGGTGCTTACTCTGACTCACAACAGTTAAGAAAACATGACAAGAAGCAAAACAGGGTTTAATAACTCCTTGGCCTGTCTGCAAGGCACATTTGCTATAGTTAAAGTGACTCTTAAGTTCTTCACATCCACAACAACTAGAAATAATTTCAGATTCTGCAGACAGTAAGACTTACCAATAACATTTTACAACTACCCTGAGAGCTGATTTTAAGTACTGTAAAAGACTAATAACATATAACCATTTCTTCCCTACTTAGTAATTTATAAAACGTAAAACATTTTGCAGAACATTCAGTGGATGTACAGTAATTATACCAACTGTTCTATTCTCTTGGTTCCTCACATGAATTCTTCATAAGGTAGGAAGGAGACCTAAAACAGTTGTCCCGTAATTGTACATGTGATGTGGGCAGGCTATAATATGTTCACAAGAATGCTGTCACTAGCCTACCAAACTATCTTGTTCACTTAAAATAGATTTCAATTTAGATGCAAAGTAATTTCAATAGCTTGGAGCCATTAGAAGTTTACTGGAAGCTGGCTGCAAGCACTCTCTCAAGGGGGTGGGGAGTTTCCCCATCCAGAACACACCAGGCATGTGATCAGAGACTTACTCCCAGAACCACTATATCCTATAACACTTGTGAGGGTGGCAACACAAACAAATCTAAGCACAAAAATTCCAAGATTTTTCTCATACAATTATTTTTTCTTCAATTGTGAAACTGCAGGGAAAATAACTGTGTCAACAATTAGTTGTAATGCAGTTGCCAAAACAACTTTTTTACATAAAAAGACACTGTACCTACACTACTCTTTAATACCAGAGACTGCCCTACATCAGCTTGTAAGGCAGCAATATCCTTTGCCTCAGCAATTATTTTCTTCCAGGTCAGATGCACTTGAAATTTAACAGGAGTAAAAGCTCATCTTAGACATACCACCACCGTTTCAGGGTAATTCCATAGAAAAAGTATATGAAGGGACGTCAGCGCATGACTTAACTGAGGTTGAGAACACAACTGTTCCTACAGAAGTCAGTCTCAATACAGGAGACACATGGACCACTGCAAGGTCTCCACCAACACTTACTTAACAGCCTTCTGTTCCTCCTTGTTTGCTTTTAGCCAGAACTGCCTCATCTTCACAGCCAAAACTCTCCCTGCTCCCCTCCCTCACCAACAGCCTACTATTTCTACGGATGCCCACAGGTGACACGGACAGGAGACATTCTAGCTTTCTCTTTCACGGCTAAAGATCCCCTCCTGACAGTCTAAAAAAACCCCATAAAGACAACATTATTTCAACATTGCCAAAGTGCACGCAACTCAACACACTTCACCTTAAAATGCTTACATTTGTTTTCCTTCCTCAAATGCAGAAGAACTGAGATGAAGCGAAGGCTGAGATCAAGAAGCTTGCAACAGTAAAGGAGTACATTCACTATTTAGTATCACACTTTAATGCCACAGTTGACCTATCATGCAGCAGACTGAAGGCTTTTTTTCTTTTTGTGCAACAGTATGTCACATTCTTCCATTTTCCAGAAAAGAAAAAAAGGCTAAACGTCACTAGCAATCCCTATAACTTCTACCATTTGGAGGCTTCTGCAAAAAATATTTGACAAGCTGTCTCCCAAACACAGATTGAAGGGTTTAAATCTCCATCAGGGATTTACATATCACACAGTTGTTCTTCATTCTAGTAAGAATGCTCACAATTTCCCAGGATTTAAATGTTGATGTACACACTATTAGATAAGTCAGCTGAAAACAAGAGGTTAATTAAGAATCCAGTCATAATCACTACTAATTATACTGATAACTAATAGAATGCCAGTATCTCTTCCCAGTCCACGGACCCTCTCTCTTTTCAGTTTAACTTTCGTTGGAAAAGACAAAGAACAACCAATAGCTTCTTGTGCAGACCTCTCCATAACCTATCTCCAGACACTGGAACGCCAGCAGACGTACGCAGCTCTTCCACGCGAGGAAGTGTCAGGGTTTGCACTGCAGAATGCAAATTCTCTTTCCAATGGGAATTGGAAATTGGAACAAAACACAGGGTCATTCTGAGTGTGGAAACAAACATGTTGGCAGTCTTTCTGCCAGGACCATTCAGTGATGCTACAAAGCAGACACAGCTCATACATACAATTGTCTCTCCAGGTGACTCTCGGGATACGCATGGCCCACTTAACATCTTCATTTTGAAAGCAACTCAAGGGGAAGGAGCTGACGCTATTAGCTTCCTTTTAAAAGAAACCCAAAAGTAAACACCAAATTATTTACCTGACCAAACACACGAGCATGGAAAGGCTCTTTTATTTAGGGCTCTTAATAGGCACACTTTATACTTCTTCCTTACATTGCGGACTATAGTTAGCAGCAACGCCTCTTAACACGTACCACGACAGAAAAGAGCAGCACACAAAACCCAGCAGCAACTAAACGCTGCTGCTCCTACTCACCCTCCAACCGCAACGCGCACAGACCCTCCGCCCCCCGGCCGCTGCCCACACCGCCCGGGCAGGACCTACCGTCGCCGCTCCGGTGCGGCCCGGCCCAGGGACGGGACCACCAGCTCCTTCCCCGCGCCGGCCCCGAGGCGCGGCCCCTTTGTTGGGGGCGGAGGAGCTGTCGCGGCCGCGCTGCGCCCTCCGCAGGTGAGGGCGTTGCCCGCGGTCACCCCGCGCCCTGAGGACGCGGCCGCCGCACCTGCCTCATGCCGCCGCTCCCGCCGCAACAGGAGGCGGCCGGGACCCCGCCGCAGTCCTACCCTGGGGGCTTCTCCCTCCCTACTCTCCTCAGCGCCCGGGCGGGCAGCGGCAGGCCTGCGGCGGGAGGTCTCCCCCCAAGGTGGACGCCCGTAACCTTCAGGGAGCGGCCCGGTGGCGGTCACCGGGCCCCCGCGGGAGGCTCCGGGCCCCGCCCGCCGCCGCGCCCGCCTCTCCCCACACTCCGGGGTGGGGCCGCCAGGCATAAACCGCCGGTCGGGGTGAAGGGGCGGCAGCTGCGCCCCAACATCGACCCCCCAGGGCGGGCCACGGGAAGCCCCAATCCTCCCGCCCGCTTCCCCCGCACCGGAGCGCTCCCCGGCGACGGGCGGACAGGCGGGGTCCCTACCCCAGCGGTCTCCCCGGCCGCGGTGGCGAGGCGCCCCCTCTCCGCAGCCCGTCCCCCCCGCGCTGCCCCCGGCTTACCTGCGGTGGCGGTGGCGGGGCGAGCGTCGCTGCCCGCTGGATGAGCGAGTGGCGAGGGCGGAGCGGGAGCCCTGGTGTCGCCTGGCACCGCCCCCGCGCGCGGCCCAGCGGCGGAGGGCGAGGCCGGGCAGGGGTGGGCTTGAGCGCTGCGAACCGCCGCCGCAGAGGCAGGAGCGTCACGGGGCGTGGCCCCGCCCCCCCCGGCCTCACCGCGCGGGGGAGGCTGGGGGCGGGGAGTGGGAGCGGACACGCCCGCGGGCGGGACTGGCTTCCGGAAGGCGGCGGGGCTCTTCGGGAGGCAGCTGCTTCCGGCGGAGCGCGCGCGCGCGGGGCAAGGGGTCGGGTGGTGGCGCGGGGCCCCGCCCAGGAGGGGCCGAGGGGCGGAGTCCGGGCGCGGGGCGGTGGCGGTTGGGAGCAGCCGTTGGGCCCGTGGCTGGAGGCCGCGGCTCCCTGAGGAAGGGGCTGAGGCCTCTGCCTGGGTCATCCCAGTGACACGTTAACCCGGGAGCCTAATGGTGGCAGAGTACCTGCTGCTCCAGCTTGGTTTCAGCTAAATGTTTTCAGTGAGACAGAAAAACATCGTAGCTTCGTGTCTGCTCCTCCTTCCCCCCAGCAAATCCCCGAGCTGGTGAATAGATCAGGCATGTTCTGCCCTGGTAAGGAGATAAGTTCCTGACATCTGTCGCTAGATTTATAAACACAAATTATTTTTCATGGTGAAAGCAGAACACGAGCTCTCCTCAAGGGACAAGTACAAGCAGAGGAAACATTTCATATACTGAGTTTAAGAACTGCCACTAGCAGAAGGGAACGTGAAGCACCGAGATTGTTAGGGCGGTTTTTTATAGTCATGGACCAACCCATGTAGGAAGGGTTTTATAGATGCCAAACAAAACAGGGAGATAGGAGAGGAGATCTTGTGCTAGTAATTCAAATAATAATAATGATGCCTTAGTATCTGTGTCTGTCACCGCTCAATCATTTCCTTAAATGGGAGCTTTGTGTAAACATAGCATGATTTAAACTAAGTAAGTGATGGAATGTAGCCTAAGCATAACATAGAAATTGACTGCTCCGTATGTGTTTTAGTTTTATCAGGCTGTAACCATACAGGGACAACACATTGTTTTGATCCCTCCCCTCCTCTTAGCATTTACTTGGCTGAAGGTAGTTTCTAAGTTTGGAGTTTCCAGTTTTTATCGCCTCAACTGGAAATCTTTCACATCAGTGTCTGCATCGTGCAGCCATCGTGCTCTATTTACAAAGCAGGTGCACTTTAAAATATTTTTTATTTTTCTCTGTGCTCAGTTTCCTGCAGTTTCTGACATCTTGGACATTTAACCAGTGTTTAGTCCGTCTCCTTCTAAGATTGAGTTTTGTTGGCCACACATTTTGGCTTGAGCTATTTTTTGCGTATTCCACAGAGTCTGAGAAACTGATAGCAATAATGGAGCAATTCAGATGCAGTTCATTCTGATTAAAATGCCTAAATCAGTTCATTTACAAAAATAAATTTTGGATTCTGTTAAATGGAGGTGGGGCGGAGGGAGGAAAGCTGATAATATTGAGCCAACAGAACAGCCAAAATACGACTCAAAACATTTTGGGTATTTCATGACAGGGCAGAACTTCCGTGCTAGCGATGATCAGCCTTTTCATGAGACCATGAAAATGTTGGAAGAGTCTTAGCATGACGCTGTACACATGTTGATTCAGAGGTCTTCAAGAAATCCTGGCCTGACTTCGGCCGCCCTTTGAGTATCCATCTACTGTATTACTTCTTAATACATATTTCAGAACCCTTCTGTTGGAAGAGTGGCTGAGTCATAGTTAAGTTATCATTAATACTGTGCTCTGCAGCCTTTCAGTAGTTCCTAGTGCACATAGAAACCGAGAATAGGAGGTTAATTTTGCTTCCACTTGCCTGAACCAAGTGGAAAAAAATGAGTTCTTTCATCCCAAACTAACAGAAATATTTCCATGAAAGTGCATTACATTAATAATTCCTATTCAATTGCTAGCAAGTGACCATAGTGAGAACACCTCTGCAGCACCGGTGCAGGTGACTCCGGTTTCAGGGCGTGACTCTGGCTCCTCAGTGTCAGAAAGCAACTGGTCAGAGGAGAGCAGATATTGCAACTGTTCCACTCCATTGGCTGCATAGGAACTTAGGGCTGGGCAGCTCAAGGTGGCAGCAAGTTTGAAGTGCTCACTGCTTTTGGGTGTTTAAATGCTAAAGCAGGCACCTAAACCCCTATGGACGGTGTAGGAGACATTTGCAATGTGGCCCTGAGGATGTATGTAGTGATTGTCCTTTGTTATGTATATGTGCCAGTACAGCTCTGAACATAAAATACATGTAGAAAAACTACAAAGTGTTATGTAGAGACGTAATTAATTCTGAGTGACTAGTATTCACATTATGTACCATAATACAACTGATAAATCAACTGATAGCGACAAGAATTTCATTTATTTTAAAAAGCTATAGATAGGACGGATATGTCAGACAAAACATGCCTGAATCTTTGGGAAAAAAACATTTATATCAAACTTCCTTTCCCAGGGAACAAAAAAATACTTGTTCCTTTTACTTTACCACACATTTTATAGCACACAATATATATCTAAAGTACACATAATTTAACACTGTGATTTTATCTTAGATTTCTGTTGACATGAATGAATGAACCGCATTCTGCAGAAAACCACCTTACCATGCATAAACCATCTATTCTCACTTCAAGATTTCAATAGATCTTCCAGCGTGAGAAACATTTCCTTTTTCTAAGGGATAAAATAGAAAGGGAACAAAACCACTTCCTGGTTTTTGAGGTCACCCTCCTATTTCAGCCCAGAATCGATTAGCCTGGCATCTGCTGGGTCTGTGGGTGTGTGGGTCTTTATGTTGTGAAGTATTGCTGAAATGAAATCAGTACAGAAAGGTAGGATTTCCTGGTATTACCGGTAATTTCTTCTCTTTTATGCTGACAGCACAACTGTATTAGAATTTATTAGACAACATTTTGTTACAAGTGCATAAGAATGCATGAAGTGGTTTAATGCTATTTCTAAGTAGCAGGACTGAAGGAAAGAAACCACCCAGCTCAAATCCACCATGTATTCTGAGGAGAATCACCTCCCGCAACAAAAGGAAACAGAAGCTTTCACCTCCCTCCAGTTTGTACCAGTTGTGAGAAATCATAAGTAACAAAGAGTAAAACATATGGTAAGCTATTGCTTAGCTAGTTATCAACATACTCATACTTCCAAAATATGCAACTCTGTGTGCTTTTGTGTTTGTGTAAGGGATAGTCAGGTTTTAGGACATACTTCACTTGAGATATAGAAGTGACATGCCCCAGTGCAGACTTGGTACCTAGCTCCCACTTTACGCAACAGAGGGGGATGGGTGCCTTGAGAGGATGGTGCCTGTACTAGGGGGTTGAATCTCCCTCTGAGCGTACCTGTTTCTCTCCAAAAACTGGCACGAGAATCTAATGTCACAAAGCTTATTTTGGTGCCTGCTGTTAGGCAGTACAGCCTCAAGTCTTAGGGGACAGACTACTGGTTTGTGATGCAGGTCTGTGTTGGTTTTGGCTGGGATAGTGTTAATTTTCTTCATAGTAGCTGGTATGGGGCTATGTTTTGGATTTGTGCAGAAAACAGTGTGATAACACAGGGATGATTTTGTTATTGCTTGGCAGTGCTTACACAGTGCCAAGGCCTTTTCTGCTTCTCACACCACCCCACCAGAGAGCAGGCTTGGGGGTGCGCAAGAAGTGGGGAGAGGACATAGCTGGGACAGCTGACCCCAACTGACCAAAGGGATATTCCACACCATACGACATCATGATCAGCGATAAAAGCTGGGGGAAGAAGAAGGAAGGAGGACATTTAGCATTCTGGCGTTTGTCTTCTCAGGTGACTGTTATGCATGGTGGAACCCTGCTTTCCTGGGGACGGCTGAACACCTGCCTGCCGATGGGAAGTAGTGAATGAATTCCTCGTTTTGCTTTGCTTGTGTGTGCAGCTTTTGTTTTACTTATTAAACTGTCTTAATCTCAACCTACAAATTTTCTCACTTTTACCCTTTTGATTCTCTTTTCCCATCCCCCTGGGGGAGGGATAGCAAGCGGCTGCGTGCTGTTTCATTGCCAGGTGGGGTTAAACTCTCACAGTGTCACTAATCTGCTCTGATCTTGGCCAGTCCACTGCCCATCCATTTCCCATCCCAACTTTCATCTGCCTTTTATATTTAGAGGTTGAGCTCTATGAGGTAGGAATAGTCTGTCTTTCTGTGTGCTTTTGCAGCACATACAACACAGGGAATATTTTCGTGATGTGCATAGATAAACATCAGCTATTCTCAAAATGAAGCAATCCAGTCCAGATTCTGAACGCCAGACATCAACACACACACACATGACAGTTGTATGAGCAGTAGCTTCTACTGCTCTTGCTTAATGCAAGGACATCTCAGTCTGTCACATGACAGAGGAGCTTCCCATTATCTGTGACAGCCTCCAAACCTGTCACACGTCTCCCTACACTTGCAAACAGATAGATACTCCCTAAAAAAATATAGTGGGATTACTGTAAGAAACTGTTGGGTAATGAGATGCTTGTATTTGCTTAGCTTTGTTAGCTGTCCAAATGGCATTATCCTGAGTACTCCATCTGATCTTAGCACTCATAGTTTTCTTACCATTTTGAAAAGATAATGCATCCCTGAATGCTTTGTGCCTATAGAGAAGGTGAAGTGACTTTCGGATAACAATGAATCCAAGAGTAATTATGAGTTTGCAATCATTCATCTTGTCATTCAACAGAGCTAGGAGAACTTACATCATTCTAGTAAGTGACGAGGAATATGGAAATCTGAGATTTGAGGATTACAGGACAGTTGGTTTGTGAGCTATTACAGCAAACAAAAACATTATTCGGAACATAGTTAAGGAATTACCAAATGTCTAAAAATAAACAGGCACTAAAATGTATAATACAACATTTATTGCATGTATTTATACCAAGTATTCATAGTTTAATTAGGTTTTGTTTAAAAACATAATGTATGAAAAGCATTATCAAATTGTCTAACCACTGTAGAATGATGTAAAATATGTAGTTTATACAGAGTACCTGTCTACATAGCACTGCTGTAACATCTTTAACTGGCATTTGTTGGGATTGACCTCTTTTATGGTCTTGTTTCCTGAAAAATTTATCCTTCCCACATACTCTTTTACTGATATCAGTATTTGCCACTGAGTGTTGTTTCTTTTTTTTAATCTGCATGTTATATAACCCATAGCCTAAATATATATTCAATCAGAACCCTTAAGCCTAACAATCATCTCCAAAACAATGTTAGTTTAAAATAGCTCAAAGTAGACCTACAATAATTCCACTTTTCTGTCATGAAAATAACACAAAAATATTGTAAAAATATTTTTCCAATCTTAGACTCATCTATATCATTATTGCTCTCATCTTTTCCTTTTTATATCTTTTCTGCTTTCCAAATCCTTCCTTTTCTATTGATCCTGTTTTTTCATACTTTATATGGTTTCTTACTTACTTCATGGGTTTTACATCCTTTTCACAGCCTTTTCCTCTTGTTTTTCTCTAGTCTCTTTCCCCATCTCTTTCTTTTTTCTTTGAAGGTTTCCTTCCTACCTCTGATGGGGATGTGCTATAGTGGACTCAGGTAAACTCCAGTTAGCTTTCTAGTTCTGCAGCTGTGACCAGCTTCAGGAATCACTTCCTCTTCCTATCTCTCTGTTTCCCAATCTGGAAAAACAAGATAATTAAACTGGCCTACTCTATGATTAGCTTTGAGACATACTGGTGGAAAGCTCCTTTAAGTACAATTATTTTCTTTCTCTGTTTCACCTCTACTTCAGTTACCTCCTCAATGCTTATAGTGATTTTCAGCTCCTCAACTAACTCTTAGCTCCCGTTCTTCCCTCCCTTCTAACAGTAACATTTTCAATCTGGACCATCAACATATTATGGTTATTACTAATTCTGCAGTTATGTGCCAGCTGCCTTCACTTTATTTCTCTCTTGAAGGAGAGCTGTTGCAGCTCTGAAGTGATTGGTTCCATTGATTCCAGCTGACCGATGTCAGTAAAGAAGTGAATGATGGTGCAACACTTGATTTTAGTTATAAAAAACAATCAGGAAAGTCTTAGAAAGATGAGAGATGTGGCATAAGCAATAAATGTGGTTAGTAGCACCAGTTATGGTGTCCTATGAAACCTTGTAAAAGAAAAATGTGTGCATGTGAAGCCAGCCCTCCCATGTTTGTTCATGAGGTAATTTAAATCATGGTTGCATGTCTCTAGTACCTTTGGGAAAAGACTTAGACAAAAACTACTCAGAGATTGTAATGCTGAAGTGAAGCAGAAATAAAATGTTAGCCGTATCTTGACTATGCTCCAAGGAAAAGATGTGCCCTGTCAGTGTCAATGCATTTCTACATCCATGGCCATTTGCTGTGAGCCTGTTTTTTTTATGTCTGTCTATACAGCCTTTGACTTTGGAGGATCTTAGTAACTTCCAGGGAAGGAGTAGGAAACAGTCAAAGCCTGTCAGTGTTAAGTGCTTCAGATGACAGTGCCAGAAGTACGATTCAGTAAGTTGTGAAGTAAAACTGGTTCAGTCTATATAGCTGTAGTGAAATTAAATGCAGACACCAACGTTCTGATATTTCTCTCAGGAACAAAATATTTACACTCCATAAGTGTGGAGATGATGTACAAAGTGAAGATGACAAAATATATTGTAGTATTTATGGGTTGTAAAGCCATAAATTATAGGCTGTGTCAGGCTAAGCTATGGTTCATAAAAGCTATGCAGCCGTGGGTTTAGCCCACCTTGGGTGGAAGAGCAGCCAGGACAGATAAAGGAATTGTTTGAACGTTTGCTATTTTTGATAAACACTGATTCACGTTCCAGCTACATGCCCGTTTTATAGCTCCATCACTGCTGATCACTCTAAAATCCCGTGGCACTTTGTAAAAGAACACAATACTACCTCTGATCTCCTGACCAGCTATCAATTCAGGTAATCACAATGACACCTGTTACGCATCCTGTAGTTCTAACTGGAACCACTGGTTTTCACTGACCACCCCAGGCCCCAACTCTATATGTAGACTTACTGTGGGCTGTTATGTAGCTGCTGTTTTATCTGGTCAACAGTTCATCTGAGGGCTTCTGGACACGTGCAATTCCAAGAAAGTGCTGGAAGCTGGCCAGTAAAGATATTGCTGGTGCTTTATTTTTATTCTTTAGATGAAAAAAAAAAAATCAAGTCTGGATGTAAGATTAATAGAAAAAAAACAGCCCCCAGCCCCCAAAAAAGAAACCAGAAATGAAAAAATACACCAGTGGTGCGCTGAAGATGGAATTCCTGGAGTCTTTTGCAAACTGCTATGATTAAAATGTATCAACAGTATGCAAAGTTTTCCCTTGTTCTGTATTATCTAGAGTATCATTCAAGTTTGCTTGAATACAAGAATATGAGTCAAAAAAATGTTGCTCTTTTCTAGTAAAACATATACCATTCAATGAAATGGAAGAACTATGAAATTACAAAATGTTATTTTCATATGAATCACAAAGTTCCCAGGGCATGCATTGTGAAGCATATTACAGAGTCGGAAATTCAGCAAGATGCAGAAAACCATGACAAAAATAAAGTAGTAATAATAACAAATTTTGCAAAAGGTCTCTAAAGAAGCATACCAGTTTTAACCCTTTAAAGGGGAATAAGATAACCCCCAATTATTTGAGAGTAAGAGCGGATTTTTCTCTGGGGATAACTTATTTTGTAACTGTGCACATTAAAGTTTATTTGAGGAGCAGTTTTTGCTGAACACACAGAGAGTAATCTAGAGCAGGTGGGCATGCAGGATTCATGCAGTAATTCCTATTATCTTTTATACTGACGATGGCCAGTTGCTTTTTTTGTTTTTTCATGAACTGGCCCAGTTACACATTTGTGTATCTAGTATGTCTGAGATGCTATAATTAGAACATTTTTAATTATTGAGCACTCTTAACTCTTCTCTTGAGTGTGGTAATTTGATATGACAGTTCTGAATACTGGAGCACCACCTTTCTGACAATGCTTAAGCTTCTGTTTCTCGCTATGATCTCAGTCAATGTTACAATGTTATGTAGATATGAAGGCTACTACTCGTCTTGGAATATATGTCTTGTTATTAAAAATCTGGCACTATCCCTATCCTGGAAAAATGATGTATTAATAATGTATAAAATGATGTATTTAATCTACCTAAATACATACCTTTGAGCACAATGGAAAAGGCTATTTTGTGTTTAAAAATTAAAGTAAATCTTAGGCGTATCAGCCATGCTGGACTGTGACTAGTTAAACTTCAAGTCCTCTGTTTATTTGCAGAACAGCTATTGTACAGACAGGGTAAGCTGTGGCATGTTTTACATGTGTTCTTTTCAAGAGGGTCAGGAAAGAATTTACTTTTCTGCTTATTCAGAGCCTGATCAAACCCCTGCACTCAGTATCAAGATCACAGAGACTCTGGATCTCTGGATCACAATGATCTCTGGATCAGAGCAAACATTTATGAAAATTATGACAAAAATATTGAACACTAACAAGTTGTATGTCATGTGTGCATGCACCCATTCACATGGTCCAGACTGAGGCAACCTACTTACCTAACGTGGGCCCTAGTACATGTTCTTTCCCAGCAGAAAATGTTTTAATACAATTTCAATTCAGTGCCTCTCTAGAAATGCTGAAAACATGTTTTTAAACAGATGCACCAAATCACAGGTAAAGCTCATGATTATACCTATAGTCACTTATAATGTTAGTTTGAAAAATAAATTAATATTTAATAGTATAAACCAAGCTAATAATTTTAGGGAAACATGATCTACCGTAAGTGTGGAATTCCCTTGTCAATTTATTTGATCACCTTTCACCTTCTTTGTAAAAGCTGCACTGACTTTTCCTAAGTGATATGATGGACATCTGTCTGGTTGGAGACAAACACTGCTTTTGGCACATGCCTTATAATTCTCCTGGGATGCCTAGGTCATAGAATCATAGAATCATTAAGGTTGGAAAAGACCTCAAGGATCATCAAGTCCAACCCAACACCACCTAACTCACTAAACCATGTCCCAAAGCACCACATCTACACGCTTCTTGAACACCTCCAGTGATGGAGGTGTTGAACACCTCCACCACTTCCCTGGGCAGCCTGTTCCAATGCCTCACCACTCTTCCAGTGAAGAAATTTTTTATAATATCCAGCCTAAACCTCCCCTGGTGCAATTTGAAGCCATTTCCTCTTGCCCTATCACTTGTTACTTTAGAGAAGAGGCCAGCACCCACCTCACTGCACCCTCCTTTCAGGCAGTTGTAGAGAGTGATGAGGTCTCCTCTCAGCCTTCTCTTCACCAGACCAAACACCCCCAGCTCCCTCAGCCGCTCCTCGTCAGACCTGTGCTCCAGACCCTTCCCCAGCTTCATTGCCCTTCTCTGGACCTGCTCCAGCCCCTCAATGTCCTTCTTGTAGTGAGGGGCCCAAAACTGAACACAGGATTCAAGGTGTGGCCTCACCAGTGCAGAGTACAGGTCCATACATAGTTTCCTCTGTAATCTCAGTGAGACCACTGGACTATTTACTTTCTACTCAGGTACCTACTTAGAAGTCTAAGACCATCTTGTTTTCGTGTTGTGAGAATTCTACACCTTCTGAAAAGATGGAGACACACATTATGCTTTCTCCTTAGGATATAGATGTGGAAGAGCATGACTGACAGAATTCCTTAACCCTTCTAAAATTAGCAGAGTCGGGAGGTGATGGTGCTGTTTTTACAAGCTTCTCAAGTTCAAACACTAACCCCTGGGGACCAGTTTTGTGAGGGAGTAAGCCTCGTGCCTTGATATAGCACCTGTGGGTGCTGTGGTACAGCTGCTACAAGTAGCAGCCCTGGTTTGTTGTGATGTGGATAGAGGTGGGGATGGAGGGTGGGCTGCAGCCCTCCTGTGGGCATCAAGGCACAGGTGAGTACAATCATTAGTATCAAGATCACAGAGTATGTTCCCCAGCAGGGGTGTTTGCAAGAGCTGGTTGGGGTCCACTGCTTTGCCTTTCTCTACATGGCCGAGGTGGCCTGTTTTATTGGGGACTATGGTTTCAGCTCTTTCATCCTCCCAGCAGGAGGAAGATGCTGCTGGTACCCACCCACCATCCCTGCTGGGTGTATACTAAAGGTTTAGAAGTCCCTCTCCTAGTCTGTCTCCCTCCCCTGCTGCAGTGCTTCTAGCTCAAAGGGGAAAATTCTCTGTGGCTGTTGTACCTCCTAGGTCAAAAAAAGCACTTTGCAACCCCTCTTCTCGTGCTAAGGAATAGAGCAGAGTGGGTGGCAGGTTGCAGGAAATCAATTTCCTCTTGTTAATCAGCCTGAAGTCTTCCTGCCTGTCTCAGACTGATATATTAGGAAGTTCCCTCCAGGTTTATTGCTGATAGAATTAGTGGTTTTGGATGCACCACCTCTCAGCAAAAAACTTCTGTTGAGCCTCTAGATTCTGTGTAAGGCCAGAAAGAATATTTACAAGGAGATTGATGATGGGCTGAAAATGTTCCTTCTGGCCCCAACCTCCTTCCTTGCCATCCTAACTTGCAATTCTGCCTTGAGATTAACCCTCTGAAAAATCATAGAATCATAGAATAGAGATGACCTGTAAAGGTCATCTAGTCCAACCACCCTGCAATGAGCAGGGACATCTTCAACTAGATCAGGTTGCTCAGAGCCCCATCCAACCTCACCTTGAATGTTTCCAGGGATGGGGCACCTACCACCTCTCTGGGCAACCTCTTCCAGTGTTTCAGCACCCTCACAGTAAAAAAAAACCAAAACAAAACTCTAATTTTTTATCCCTAAGCAAAATTATCTCTGTTGGGCTCTAGGAGGGTATAGAAATCTGGATGCTTGAAACTATGGCAAAGCCTTGATATTTATCAAGAGTACGCAGATGAAATTGTGGAGAGGTAAAGAAAGCCTTTAACAAACTGAAGATCAGGCTGCATCTCTGTGTTTAGTATCAAAAATATTTGCCTGTACAAAATCTCCCCCTGCCCTTTTTCTGTCAGAAGTTGTACAAAAATTAGGTGTTTGTATGCAAAATTCACCTGAAAGAATTTTGTCTGCCTCCTCTTTTGAAGCATAACACCTATGACCTTAGCAAGTTTTTATATTTTTCTTTCTCCAATTTTTTGGTTGCCAATGTAAATACATACCATTACATTTAGAATATTTTTACATGTTTTTCAGGTACTGTGACAGATACTTCTGCAAATGCTTTAATGGAACAGTTACATTTAAAATACCAACAAAAACCATGGACAGAAACTCTGAAACTTGTCCATTTCTGCATGGTAAGATTTGCAAATTAGGTGAGAGAAGGATTTGTGGTATAAGAGCAGGTTGCCAAGATAGCTCAAAAACTGCTAGAATTAAACAAACAAACCCAAACAAAATCAAAACTAGTGCCTCTTATAGCCTGGCTCCTGATTTTTCTTACAATGGTGGATTTAAATATTTCCTGCATTATTTTAACACTGTAGAGATCGTTTCTTGCATTATTTTAACTCTTCAGCAGTTAGCGCTGATTGTCTAATGCTTTAGGTTATTTCCCATTATCATTAGCACATTCATAGTATGTGAAGAAAACTCCCATAGGACTCTGAGAAAAGACTTTTTCAGAAACTGGCCTGAAACCTGCTATCTCGATTCTCTCCTGCTGTGATATACCTTTAAGTCATTCCATGTTTCCTGTCCTTCCAAGTAGCTAATTATATTTAAGAACCATCTTTGTAAAAAACAGCTTAGCACAACTGCCATGAGCTTTGTATAAAAAGTCCCGTTTGTTTTCATGCTTCTTTTTATTGATGCTTAACTAAAGCCCTACTCTGAAAACAATTTCCTGAGTTTGAACATAGTGAAATTTTTTCAGCAGTGGATGTTCTTTGTGAACTGAAGTGTGAGCTATGAGAATTTTTTAGACAAGAGCTAGAAGAGAAAGGGGGAGAGTTTGCTTGCTACTTAAGTTAATACCTTCAGCTGGAACTTGTACCCTGAGTCTAACCAAGTACCCCTGTGACACTTATTGATCTCTCCTTTTCACTCAGGCAGATTCCTCCTAAAATAAAAATTTAAGTATTTTCTTAGTTGATCTCTAGTATCACGGTGAAATTAACTGACATAACGTGTGTGCAACTCAAAAAAAAAAAAAAAGTCGCTCCATTCAGTGCTGCCACTTTAGAGATAGCTACAATCATAGATCACCTCTATGTTTGACAAAAAGAAGTAGATAGCGTTTGCTGGATTGGGCATCAGTGCTCTGTGTCTTGCATGCAGTGATATTCTTCTTTGGGTACTAATTTAAGGAGTCTTTCTTTCTCTTGTTTTCCCAAATGTGCTAGAATAAGCCACTTCGACAGCCTGTCAGTAATGCTGAATATAATCCATTGGTGTCTTGCATGGAGAAGATACAGAGGACGTTAGATGGTAACAAGCTGTCAGATAACTTGAAGTGTATTTTTTAATATTCTGTGGAAACTACCCATCCTTCTCTGTTAGTGATGTTCTGCATAAAGGGGTCAAATGTGCAAACACAGAGGTAGATATGACACAGGTTCTTTGGACTGAGCCTTCAGGCTGTAGCTATTCTCAAAGCCTGAGAATATGTTCTACCCAACATAGCACTTGTTAATCATAGGGTAATAGTTGTCATTAATAACAAGAGTCATGCAAGAGATACTATTTTCTTATTACCTAAATCATACCCTTTAAAGCAGGATAGCACTGATTCTACTTCTTGATCATTGCAGCCTGATTTAATAACATTTTCGTTTTTTGCAGCTAAATCTTTGCTTTCTGTGATGAACAGATTGGAATCTTTATCCAAACAAAAAGGGTAAGTTGGTTTATGAATAAATGCAAATGAGCAAGCATGGCCCCAAGTCCAGGGAGGAATACCATCTGGATGGCTTGTCAACAATATTTTTTTTTTAGCTCAGTGTTCTAATGGGGAGTATTACTTGGAATGGGCATAACTGCCTATTTTGATTAGCCCTTTGTGGAGGAGGTGCTTGGGTGAAGAGAGAGCAGACATGCCTAGGTCCCAACGCTACAGACTGAGGTAAATAATTTTCAGCAAAACAAGATGATAATGCAAAGAGCAGAGCACAAATACACTGTCTGCTTGGATAGTTTTCAGAAGCTGAGCCAAGGAAGAGTTATTTTTGAAGCATCCCAGGCGTCTCTTCCCACAACTAAGTAAACTGTACAACTGTACTCATTTCCTTTCTTCATGTGACAGAATTTTTAGATACACAAGCCTTTTTTTTTTTTTTTTTTCTTTTTTTCCTCTTTTTCTCTTTCCCATCTTTTCAGGCTTAACGCTTACGTTAGCGCCACTGGGACTGCCTGCTACATAGCCTCGGACATGTTTTACGTAGAAGTTCAGATGGAGAGCGATGGAGAGGTGGTGGATGTAAAGTTGTCTCACGAAGGAGAAGCTCCTGTGGTAACATTAATTTTCTGTCTCTCACCTTCCTGTATTCTCCCCACTTGGCCTCCAGCTGCCATGTCCAAGTCTTTGGCTTCCTTTTGGTCTTGTCACACCTGTCTGAATTTATCACCTATACTTGCAACTCGGTTATAGATGTTAAGTACTGTAGTGCTAAATATCAAGGTAAAACTCAGGCGACCTGCCCTCTTTACAAGAATTTTGTAGTATTCTGCATAAATATTTGTAATCTCATACTTCAATATTATCAATATACAGTAAACAAGAGGGTCTTAAAATATTTTCCTACCAAGTTGTAGTGCAATATATATTCCCAATGGATGTCTTGGAGCTGTTACCAGAGATTCTGCTTTTCCTTCTCTCTTCTTTAAGAGTAAGTGCATTCCTACTAATAGGGTTGTTTTTCTTGCAAATTTTCTCATTAAAATATTGGCAAAATATCACTCTGCAGTTCACATACCGTGTTCTGCAATGTTACAGACAATCCTTCACATCAAAGATACAACAACAAGCTGTTGGGGGGGGGGGGCAGGGAGCATAAACTCTGATTTTTATCAGTAACTCTCCAACTTGTTGTATTAATTTGGAGTTAATTTAGTCCCTTTGTCTCAGTTGCAGTCAGATAATGAATTTCAAGTTGTTCTGTTTAACCAGCACAGGGCTGTTGATCAGTGAGTGCTGGATGATATTATCAGGATTGAAATGCATATCTGGAGAATTTCAGCACAGTAACTGCCAATTTAAAAAAAAAAAAGGCAAAGATGCAACTTTTTTCCTGTAAAGAATTTGTCAGCAAACTATTTATGTTAATTTTATCCTCTTCCACAGAGCCTTTGTTTTTCTAATTATTATATTAATATTAAATTTTAATTATTGTAATGTTAGTCTGGTTTTTGTTGGTTGGGTTTTTTATAAACTAACCATTCAGCTACTTAAAAGTAATGCAGAACAATCTTATTACTACCAATTAAATGCTTTTAAGAGATGTTTCTTGAAGGATGGTAAGAAATGTGAAACTCCTCTCTCTTATTCCTGTAGGTTTGTGATGACTTGGCGAAGTACCTAAGGTAAAGAATCATGTGCAGAGTCTCTTGTTGAATAGAAAGGAATTCCAGAGTCTTGTGTTTCTCTGAATGTTGTGGAGAAGTCGAGGATAGAATGATTTCAGTGTAAGAACTGAAGAGGAAAAAAAAAAAGCAAGAATGATGAGCCAATAATGTGAATCCAGAAAACAACAGAACTGATGCTTTTTTGGACTTTATTTTATGTGGGAATTTGGTTTCAGTGCTTCATACTGGAGGCTGGTGATTGTTGTAACAGTTATTACCCACTTCCAATTTGTAAATTCAAGTCTAAAACTGCAGCAGATATAATTTTGAAAAATTTACACAAGCCACTTGTCCCCAGTTCTTTTTTTGATGGACTTATCAATTAATTGTGTGTAAAATCTGGCTCTCTCACAGGATGCTGTGAAGTGGAATATTAATACAATCCTTGATATTTTTATGAAAAGAACAATGTACAAGTGTGCTGTATTAGGGAAGTGTTACTATGTGAGTAGCTTTATTGGAACATCAGAAGTGCTTTGCAGCTGATTTGCATATCTATTTCTTTCAGTGGTGCATATTTAACCAGTGTCAGCTGTAATTACATTGTTTTTTGCAACAGAGCCAAGGATTCACATTTCCTGGTATCTTCTAAGAAAATTTAAAAGCAGTACTGCTACTTGCCAGATCTGATAAGGAGGGGGCCTATGTAACTCTGAAATGATGCTTTTTCTGGCAAGTTAGGTTTAAAAGGTTTATAATCCATCTCATTTAGCAGCGTAATAACAATTGTTTCTTTTGGTAGGATGGAGAACTATGATGCATTTGGAAAGATTCTAGAAGACCTGTTAAATCTATATAAAATTCCGGGAAACAGGTTGCAACAAGTTTTTAATTGAAAAACTATTAAAATCCATAGCCTAGCTTTTGTTTACTTAGAGGAAAAAAAAAATTGTCTTCTCTCTCTTCCAGTGGAATGAAAGCTAAGGGATACCTTGCTTTGCAGGCCCTTGAAAAAGATCTTTATTCAATGTTTCTTCTACAAAGGTAACTTGAAGTCTACCTCTTTCTCTCTTTCCTTCCACCCCCACCCCCTTATTTCACTAAAAAACTCAAGTTAACTGATCTAATTATAGAGCAGGATGCGGAAGGCTAATGAGTTTTCTCCCACTGTAAAGCTTGAAGCCTTTCTGCAGTTTGCCAACCCCCAGCATGCCAAACAAGATGATCTACTGAACTCCTGCGCTTTATCTAAGACTTGCTGGGAAACTGGTTGGTTGCAGAGCTTGGGTGTGTGGGCGTGTGACCACCCACTGGGCGCAGGCAGTGCACCTGAAAGCCAGCAATCATGTTTAGATCTCCCTGGGGCAGAAATATAGCTTTTGGGGCCTTGCTGTTTGGCTATCTCATTTTGTGCTCAGGTTTTAGACCAGGAGTAGTGGGTCTAGCTTTTCTTCTATCCTTCCTTTTTCTCATTACTCCTTTCAAAGAGTAGGATTACAGATAGATGGAGAACAGATTTTCCTAAACTTTCTGATAATTGTACAATTATTTTCATTGTTTTCAGAAAATAGAGTTGAGAACGTTCCTACTCTCTCTTCTGATATCTTGCCTATTAAGTACTCTTAGCAAGTATGGCCTTGGATAACTTCAAACCTACTCCTGGGTCCTTGCTAATCACTGATATCTCAGTAAATATTATTTATGAGTTAAGTAGATTATTTGTCCCTTCTGTGACACAAGTGAATGCACTGTAGAGCTTTAATACACAGCTATATAACTGTATGGCTGTATGTATTCAGCTGTACAATCACATCTGAGGTTAGAGATTGGTTCTGTTTGAGTTATCCAGGTTATTCCCTCACTCTTTGCTTAACCTGCCACTCCAGTATATTTGTCCCCCTTCCTTTCTGGTAAATAGCACACCAGACTGTAACATGAAACAACTTAGATATAGGGTTGAAACTGGAAGCCCAAGTCCTAAGAGTAATGCATGAGTGGAATGATGGTGTTTTGGAAACTGTCGTAACAAATGGAGACACTATCTGCTTCTAAGAAATTGTTGTCTCCCTTTGATTAAGGGTGCAAAATATCCTTTACATTAGCCAAGCTAGCACTGAAAATCAGGAAACACTAATCAAGGTGTGTTTTGAACTAGAACACAGGATGTAAACAGAGTTACTGAAGTACTTCATGGAAAAGTAGGACACCTGGTGCCAAGAACTGGAGGTGATTTTTTTTTTTTCTTTCTTCATGGATTCAACAAATTGTAATAAAAAATTCTAGTGAGTAAATTCTACTGAGTTGATCTTTGTTTACAGTAAAGATCCTCCGTTATAATAAATAAAACATGCCGTAGGGACTTACTGGGTCTGTATTCTCAGATACTGTACAGACATACAGAAGGAGAAAATACAAAGAGGCCAGGTGGCTTACCAGCTACTGCAACATTGACTTTGCAGGAGCTTAAAAGCAAAGCCAGCAATATTCTGAGGTTATGTGGGAAACCACAGTTTGGGAGTAACTGTGAGATGACAGCGGTAGTAGCTGAGAAAATACTCATGTTGCTTAAAAGGCAAATACAGTCAGCTGATAAGTTTTCTGTTTTCTCTACACTGTCAGAAGTGAGCTTTAACCATTAATGCATTATAGTTCATAAAAGTTCTTCTAATACATGCTACCGCTATCCTGTTGCACAGCTTGATGTGAGTGTCCCTTGCGCAAGTATTACAGTTTTCCCTTCTGTTTCAGACTAGTCACTGAAAGCTAGCAGTTCAGCTAGTATTTTTAAGGCTGAACAGCAGGTTATTGTGCAAGAGGCAGAAACTTAATCTAATGTTTTCAAACATGTCTGATGACTTTACGCACTGAGGGGTCAGCTGTTAAATGATGACTAAGAAAACGCTGTGGTTTGAACATATACTGTAACTAGAGATGTATTGTTATGAGGAAACCCTATCTACACTGCTCTTGGTATTTTTTTTTCCTTTGTGTCAAGATAGCCAGCAGATTTCCTCTATTGATGTGTGTAGTAACCATTTTTTTTTTTAATTCCTCAGGAACTCTTATGAGCATTGAATTTTACATTTCTCCCTATCAAGTTTTGGAAGCAGAGCTAGATCCTGGTAAAGCTAGAAAAGCAGAAATAACTAATGTGATAACTTTTTCAGCACTAACTGTTTCATGAAACAAAATTCATTAATGAAACTCAGAAATAAAATTTTAACTTCTAGTTTAGCAGCATGATTTATGTGATGCATTTCAGCACAATTATAATGTACATCAGGAAACTACTTTTCCGTTTCTTGGCTGTTGATCCAAATTGAAGTGAGAGTGATATCAAACAAAATAACTGCCTCACCAGCTTGAAAATGACTGATGGTTGCTTGATCTGTCTCATGGCATGTCCCAAAAGCAGCTATTGCTGCTATCGCTGTTGGGCAGCTTTGGCCATTTGGGTGTGGTCTGTGCAAGCTTCTCCTTGCTTCCCAAGGCATTGTGGTGGTCAGTTGGACCTGACCTTTACCTCACCATTGCATGTTTTGTATGCATGGGGTTAATCTACACTGACATGAGGAAAATAATGCAGTTCTCTTTCTCCCTCAGGTTCCCAGGTATGTGGAACAACGGCAGTTGTAACTATTGAAGGCACAGATACGCTTCACACACTTCCTCTTTCTCCACTGCTTGTAGATTCTCAAGTTGGAGAGGATGGGTGAGGCTCTAGACATTTCTCAGCAGAGAAATGGATTTACAAGTCATTGGCACTAGCCTCAGCATAACTTACATTTAGCCTCTGCTGAAACAGGAAGCTCTGCGTTATTGATGGCATTATGCTCTGTAGCTACACCCTCCACAACCTGTGGCTTTTACAGTTTTCCCAACTTTAAAGTTATTGTGTTCATATTTAACTGTGTCAGTTGCATTGAACTATGAATTTATTTGTGGACTTGAAGTCAGAAGGAGTCACTGGAACAGTATTACCTAACTTCCTATTATTCAACAAGCAACTCCTGCATGGTTGCAGAATAAATAAGGCATATATTGAGGGATATTACACCTTAATTACACAAAACAGTTTGTCGTCCCACCATGGATACGACTTTTCTCCACCAGGCTGGAGGGAAAGCCTGAAGACATTCTCCAAAATAAATCACTATAGAATGACTTACAGCAAACATCCTTGTGCACTGTTCCTCAGTTTCTGGTGGCTCACTTTTCATTTCTGCCAGTCTTTATTTTAACCTTCTTTTAAAATGTTAAAGGCTATAGTTGCATTTATAAAGCAAAACTTTTCTCAAGACAGAAAAATTATGGAACATAATAAAACTGCTAGGGTCCTGACAGTGGCCTTGCACTGAGAGTCCTTGTTATGTCAATTTCTGTAACAAGCTTTCATTCTGACTTTTTTTTTTTTTTTTCCCCAGCAACCCTGCTTTTTTGCCACTGACTGATGAACTCAGCATGGATTTGCCAGCTTGCTTTGTGTTGAAGTTTCACCAGCCTATTCCTATGTCCTCATCCAGTATTGAAGAAATACAGAGGCTCACAGGCACGTTATAATGGTTTTTAAGACTAAGTACTTCTGTGACTATGCATTGCTTATTTGCTTTTTTATTTCCCTGTGTTAATGTTGTAAGAGGAAAAACGGGTTTCTGGGGCAGAACATGTTCTTTTCTATCAGCCCAAGTGCAACATTTTAGCAACCAGTGCAAACTACAAAGCTCTAAGAAAGATATAACAATTGCAGGAAAAGCTGTTAAACCCTCTACGTCAAATTCCCGTTAGCAAAAAAGGGAAAAAGAAAGGAGACTAATGTTTTTATCTTTTCAAAACATTGGTTTTATTTTTAATATTAGCTTTCATGTGTGGTCATAACTTAAATGCTAATAAAAAAATCACCTGGTTTCAGGAATTCAGATTACTGGCATGAAGCTAGCCCCTCTATATGAGCTGATTGTTCAGTCTACTGTTAAAGAAAAAAGTGGTGAAGACTTCGCTACACATGAATCCCGTTTCTTTGTGGTGAGTATAGTATGCATTTGACACATACTCTGCCCATGTGCAAGATAAATACTGAATTATATATTTCCCCATAAGCAAGCGCTGCAGACTTCCCAGAATTCTAACTTTAGGAAAGTTCAAGTTAGGAAGTTTCTTTAGGAAATAGTTCAAGTTATTTACAAAACAATGCTAGATCCTTACAAGTAAGTGAGCTTCTCATCCTTATTAATGAAACACTGCATGCACGGCTGCTGAAGTCATACTAATTTGTCTGTGTAACCCAAATATTTACTCTTCTAAAAATAGCTCAGAAATTTATTATTAATGCCTTAAAAAGAAGGAAACTTACTGGCTGGTGTGAAAGGAGCAAGTTCCAAGATGGTACTTACCTAGATTTTTGAAGGTCTTTATCATGCTGCATGTCACACTGCATAGCACACAATTTAACAAAAAAAGATTTCTTGATCAGATAACAGTGAGAATACTGATCTCTTTTAAAGGGACTGGCAGGAAGAAAAGTATAC
This sequence comes from Pterocles orientalis, assembly GCA_011057875.1. NCBI lineage: Eukaryota > Metazoa > Chordata > Aves > Pterocliformes > Pteroclidae > Pterocles > Pterocles orientalis. The sequence continues at coordinate 519,386 of WKFP01015198.1, read as the reverse complement.
AGTGATGTCAGCTACTATCTAGAGCCATGGTTGTTTAACTCTCGATGGCTTCCTTTTTAATAACTGTTTTATTAAAAAAATATTTAATTTAGGCTGCATTAGGTGTAGAGGAAAAGTTTTAGAATAGAAAATAGTGGCTAAGATGCTTTCTGCCGGACTTATGTACAGGGCAACTGCAAGACAAGCTTCAAAGATCTACTTTTTTTTTGCTAGGAAACATTAAATTTGCAATTTATGGCAACAAAAGAAGAGGGTAGTTCTTTCTTTTCTGCTGACAGTGTTAGCAGACCTCATTACCTACATAGTTCTTGGACTTTGAGGTGGTGGAATAGAAGGTAGTAGTAAGTTTACACCATGCTAAAATAAGGTTTAGCAAAGCTCTCCTCTATAAAATCCATAAGATAGGATGAAATTTTCATTTCCATTAGATACACACAAAAGTCTCTGTAACTCTTCAGCAATTCACTAAAATATTAGTACTTGCTGGAAGATTGTTTTGCTTCTCAGTTTAAAGATTTTGTTTCTAGAAATAAATTACTAAATTGAATTCTAACCTTGAAAGAAATGTAGGAGATACCCTTTTGTTCCATGGATACCTGAGAAAAAGCTCTTTTATTCTGCTCTTCAGCTTTTCTTGTTTGGCTTTGAGCAACCTGGTCTAGGGGAGGGTGTCCCTGCCCATGGCAGGGGGCTTGGAACTTGATGATCTTTAAGGTCCTTTCCAACCCAAACCATTCTGTGATTCTTAATATAGACCCTGCTAATTAACTGCCCTGCCCTGTTCTTAAAGTGACAGTTCTCATTTGGCATCCTGAAGTAGATAAGAAAATACTACACTTTTAATTTTGTCATAGAATCACTGTCAACATGGACAGGTGGCAGATTTTTCTATCTCCTCTCCTCCTCCTCTTCAAGCGAGTCATCACAGAATCACAGAATCACAGAATGTTAGAGATTGGAAGGGACCTCGAAAGATCATCTAGTCCAATCCCCCTGCCAGAGCAGGAACACCTAAATCAGATCACCCAGGAACACATCCAGGCGGGCTTTGAATGTCTCCAGAGAAGGAGACTCCACAACCTCTCTGGGCAGCCTGTTCCAGTGCTCTGTCACCCTCACCCTAAAGAAGTTTTTTCTCATATTCAAGTGGAACCTCCTATGTTCCAGCTTGAGCCCATTGCCCCTTGTCCTATCACTGGATGTCACAGAGAAGAGCCTGGCTCCATCCTCCTGACACTCACCCTTCACATTTTTATAAACATTGATTAGGTCACCCCTCAGTCTGCTCTTTTCCAGACTAAAGAGACCCAGCTCCCTCAGCCTTTCCTCATAAGGGAGATGCTCCATTCCCTTCATCATCCTCGTGGCTCTGCGCTGGACTCTCTCCAGCAGTTCCCTGTCCCTCTTGAACTGAGGGGCCCAGAACTGGACACAATATTCCAGATGAGGTCTCACCAGGGCAGAGTAGAGGGGGAGGAGAACCTCTCTCGACCTACTGACCACCCCCCTTCTGATACACCCCAGGATGCCATTGGCCTTCTTGGCCACGAGGGCACAGTGCTGGCTCATGGTCATCCTGCTGTCCACCAGGACCCCCAGGTCCCTCTCCCCTACACTACTCTCCAGCAGGTCAGTACCCAACTTATACTGGTGCCTGGAGTTGTTCCTGCCCAGATATCAGGAGATATTCTAGCCAAACCTGCACTACAAGCAGTAGTGATGGAGGGAGGAACAACATGATTCCCCAAAGAGAGTTCAGGCAAAACTGCTATCCTGTTTGTACACCTGTCAAGCAGCACTACCATGATATTCTTCTGAAGGATCTTGGCTGTCACCATTTCTATAGCCTACAGGGCTCTTAAGTAGTTGGAAGAATTGGTGGCACCTGAACTCCTGACCATTTGGGTCTGGGTATATTTGCCTAATTTGGTTGCATTTATGAGGGAGAGTGGATTTTATTTAGCTTCCTCTAAGGATTATATTTCTACTGAAATGTAGAGACATGATGGACATGCTAGAAGTGCATCTTCCTAAATTGTTTTTGCTGTCAGATTGTGTAGTTGCCTGATAACATCAAGCTTTACTTTCTTGCTTTCAGTGCTTGAAATATCACCATATTTGTTGTTCAGTCTCTTCCAGATTGCCCAAAGCACTGTTACTTCATAAACAAGGGCTCAGAAAAATCAGATTTAGCAGGAGCCTTGGTCAGTAAAGTCCCATTTAGCCATCCGAAGTGTGTGCCTGGCGTAATAGAAATTCTTCGACGTCAAGTGGCATTTAACTGTCTTATTAGTAGCTGTGTCTCTGACAAGCATATAAATGAAGGTAAATTGTGTGGTTGCAACTAATAGGAGAGTATAAGAGAGAAACTCGCTTCTAAGCTGGGTTATAACAGATTTACTGCTCCCTTGCCAAAGCTATCCTTACCTGTGGAGCATTTTAAATGATTTTTAAAAATCCTTAATTTTAGTATTACACTCTGATGATTTTTTTTTTTTTTAATCTCCTACGCCTGACACTTCTATAAGCATAAACTGAGTTGCTAAAGAAATTAACAATTATACTGTATCAGTATTTTAAATTTCTGGCATGTTATTCAGCCAAAGAGTCCAGATTCAATGGGTGGATATCACTAAATAGTAATTTTATTTCTAGATGATTCAGAACTGCTTTACTTTGAAGTGGTACCACACAAGAGCACCAGCTTTTCTGTCTTTTTCCTTCATCCTGGGAAAGAGAATTTAGCCTGTGGTATGTGTGGAATAATCGATACTGTCTTCTTTATTGGGCTGACAAGGGACTTGGTTCTATCTAGGCTCTTGCACTACGCCTCTCGGTTACAAACACACTCTTGGGGCGACTCTCAATGGTGTGCAACCCATGAAAAACACAGAGTAGCACTTCTGTATAAGTTGCTTACTAAGAAGTGCTCTGTATTGAGCATAGAACAGAGAGTAAATGCAAATATTGGAGTCCTATTCTGCCTTGGCCTGCAGTTAATGAACAAATTGTAACTTCTACTATTTCTGATTCAAGTATATTAGGAAACAGCAAGTCTTCCGCAAAAGCATTGCGGCAAGTACCCTCCCATTCCCAGTCTTACCTCCCTTGAAGCATCAGAATGAAAGGATGGATTTCAATGTTTGTAAAAATATTTCTTTTGAAATATATTCTGTTCTTTCTTAGTGGTAATTGATGTTATAACCTCCAGAGAAGTCCAATGTCACCTCCATTTAAATCCTCAAGATCCAACTCTAAATTCTAGTGATGACTTTCTAACAAGAGCTGTGAAGCGGTAAGTGGCTTTATTTTATTTCATAACAGTTGGCATGAACCTCAGATGTCCACTTAATGGAAATATGATGTGTGTTCACAATGCCATAAACTCAGCAACTAGAAAACTTCACTGTAGTAAAAAGTTAAAATAGTGAGAATAAGTTAGTGTCTTAAGTATCTCTTTCAAAAATTTTAAACATTAATAGTGATGGAAAGTGTTTCTTTCTAGCAGAAAGCATGTGAGGCACGGAAACACTTTTTAAATGAGGAGTTTTACCTTTTATAAAGATGCTTTTTTCTTTTGTAAACTCTAGCTGATGACAGTCTCGTGACTGGCTTAACTTAAAATATAATGGAAAGGACTTTTTCCACATCTACCTAATACCAATCAGTGCCTCTTTTCAGAAAGTATATGCCATGTCTACAACACTGTCTCTGGCTTGTTTTCTGAAACAAATTCCAAGAGAGGCAAGTTGCTGTGAAAGACGAACATACTCTAGAGAAAGGACTGAGAGCACTAATTCATTTGGCATAAGCTGGTGCACAACTACTGTCTTTTTGATGAGAGCAACATCCAATGCAGGCTGGATTTTGAACCTATTTAATTAGCTTGCCCTTAGTCACAGGATACTAGATGCTATTCCCAGAACTCTGTAACTCTAAGAGTGGAAAACAACTCCTCTAATGTAGAGTTCTAGAAAAGATATGCTCTGTACCTGTCTTATATAAAACACGAAAGTTACAAATATAAAACTCAGCAAGAATTAATATATTTCAATTTAGTACTTTAGGTTTTCATTAAAAGCACCCTTATGAGTTGTTTATTTTTTTAACCAAACCCTCACACTCTTTCTACCAAAGCTTCTGCGAACGATTGAACTCAAAGATCCAGCAATTGATTTAATTGTGTCAACACGTTTCCAGTGTAGCACATGTGGTAATTACTTAGTTACAATGTCACAGTGGTTAGGTTGTATGATTACCATGTAACACCTATTGGGTTGTATGAGGCAAACAGAGGTAAGGAGGTAGTGCTGTTCTTCACCACACCCGTCATTTCGGTGTCACCCATGGTTTAAAAAAGAAGAAACATTGACGAATGAATGGATGAAGTCTGTAGTAGTGACTAATATTTTGTTTCCTCCTTCAGTTGCATGTCAGTCCCCGTTGTCATGAGAGCTATTTTCAGGAATGCTGCCAAGGCGAAAGCTGATAGCAAAACACAAGACACCGACGTAGACACAAAACAAAACCCGCAACCACCATGTGAGCAAATTACGGATTCCAATAGTCTTGAAGAAACTCTTTCTGTGGCTGGTCAGGAAGATTTGGTAGTGGCAGATAAGCCAAGTATTACAGACAGCCCACAAGAAAATCTCTCCACAGCCAAACCGGAAACGCTGGGTGATAACATGGAAAAAAGTAATCCCACAGTAAGCACAGAAACTTTGTGCAGAGTGGAAGAAAGTAATTCCACAGCTAGTACAGAGGCTGTTATGCCAAATAATTAAAACACACAATCTATTGCTTGATGATCAAACAAGAAAGAAGTATTTTCCCTGGCGCAGATTGTTTTTGCAGAAGTAGTTGGAGATAACTTGGCAAGCTCACTGTCTGCTTAGTAATTTGTGAATGGAGTTTCCTCTTTGCACACTATTAAATACATAGAAGTAATACCCCTGAATTTGCATTTTTAAACTTCCATATTTGGAAAGTATAACACTGCTCTAGTAACCTTTAATTCTGTCTGCACCATACTCTACCACAGTATGGAAGAAATTTCTGTCTAACATACATGATACAGGTTATAACACATGCACCTGTAGAAAAGTACTGTTTATCCATGTCGGCATTATGACAAATAAATCAAGAAAAATAAAGTTGTTTGAACAATTTGATAAATATACAATTAACGCAGACAGCCATATTTGCCCACTATTTCAGAAACAAGTTCAATAAGAGATTCGTAATTGCAGTTCTGTTTTCCTCTAACGCAGAAGTGGTATTGAATGGCAGCCAAACTTACAGTCTACCAACTCCACGGCAGGATAATAGAGCCTTTAGCAAGAAAGTTGTAAGCTCAGTCTCTGAAAATCAAGTAATTTGTACCTTAGCCTTTTTCTGGCCTCAAAGGATAAAACTGTTTGTGATTTAATTTTTTTTTAAGTACAGTTGCCAGCTGTCTAAAATTTCAGTTTGTCCTGTCTAGACCTGCTTTGTCTCAGACATGAAGAAAAGTTACAAGCAACTTAAAACAAGTAAACTCCTAACTTACTATAAATGAGTTTAATTAGCGCAAAACAAAGATACGCATCACAAAGAAAAGGCTTCCTGACCACAGCAATTTGCAGCTACAGTTAACGCAAGCAAAAGGAAAAGGAATCAAACATAAAGTGTTGGCACACAAATACAAAGTTGTCAGAAATATGCGACATTTCTAAGAGAAGGTGAATAAACCTAGCTTCCTTGAAGAGTTTGGGGAAACCACTGTAGGAATGAGGGAGAGAGAGTTCAGGGTAGGTAGACTGGTGAAATAAATACAAAAATAACACAAAGAAGTTAATTAGACTGGAACTGTGTTCAGTGTGGTCTAACAGAGTAAGAGTAGGTGGTCTAACAGTAAAACAATGGAATTGTCAGTAATTCTCCATTTGAAGACAATGGTGTGTTTCCATCAAAAGTGAAATAAACAGAACTGTAGGAGGAGGAAAAAAAAAAAGTTTCCAAATGTAAAAGTGCATCGCATAGGGGTTATGAAAGACAAGAGGAAGAATTTGACAAAGGGTGAAAAATTCCTGTATTTTATACAGTGACTGGAGAGTCACAGCACTCCAGAGATCAGCAGCAAATCCTGTTCTATTTTGCATAGAGTTAGATTATCATCAACAGCAGCTTATTCTGCAAGGATAACAGAACACATAGCAGAATAATAGCAGAATAAATATCACTGGGCATTTGTTTTTCACGTATTAGAGGGAACCTATTTGAGAGGCTATTTAAGGTACCTGGCTCCATTTCCAAACCTCTGCCAAAATTATAGCTTCTGAGAGAGAACAGAAACATGTTTAGTAAATCTTTGTAGAACATTAAAAGTAATTTTTCCTTTCTGTGAAAGTTACGTTAAAGATTGAAAGTAAGGGTTTTTTTGCCAGGAGCCAAAGCATGGTGAAGATTTACAGAAATTACCTCTACCAGGAAGTATCAAAATCAGGTTTCCCTAAAACAAAGTGAAGCATCAGTCTGTACATGGTCCAGAAACTGGGAATCAAATCCAGTTGAGATAATTTTAAATACTGTGAGACAAAAAAACTAATGTTGCAGTTGCTGGACATGATGGAGTATATCCAGTGATAAGCCCAGTTGCTCTACTAGCCAAATAGTCTGCTTTTTAACCTGAGAAAGGGTTGACCTTTCAGGATCTGTGCAGAGTTTTGCCTTACTGCACTCAGAGTGCAAGGAACCAACCTCACCATTACTTCTGCAAATGTTTTCACCAGAGCTGCCCATATCTTCGTGTTTTCCAGCTTTAACTTCATCGTACTCTGTCCCAGCTGAAGCTGTGTGATTAAGGTCCATGTCTTGAACAGAATCTAAAATGTGTCCAAGATGTGGCTGTTGTTCAACAGTATTCAGATACTTAAGCACATCTTCTTCATGCTTTCCAATCACATCGAGAAGATTATTTATCTTACTTAAGGCAGCATCATGTCCATTAAGATGACACCAGGACAAAAGAGCACTAAAAAGTGAAGAACAAAACCAAAAAGTGATTATGTGTATTCACACAGACTTACAGTTCCTGAAGGGATATAGCAATGTGACAAGTTATCTATACCATATAAATGTACACAGGTTTCACTCAGGTGTTCTGGGAAATTCAAGAAGTAGAACTGAATATTAACTTTGTAGATTTGGAAAATTTTAAAAGAACAACTGAAGCAGGATTTTTAAGAATGATTGCTCTACACCCAGGTAGGCAATTCCCTGTATTCAAGACCTGAGAATTCTCATGTTGATCACTTTGGACAGATTCACAATGTACTTTTCCTTTTATTTTCTTTTCTTAATTAAAACAAACAAAAAGCTGCACACATGCTCCCTCTGTACACACCCTCCACACACACATGACCTTAAAATGTTTGTAACTTACTTCAGAGTTCCTCTGAACTGGCCACAGGTAACCATCAGCTCAGCACCATGTCTGTAACCTTGATTGAAGCCTTCCTGGAGTGCAAGCTCTTTCCCAGCCTCAATTCCATCCCTATAGCCTTCCTGTAACAGGAGTGGTGAAACAGATTGTTCACAATGTGAAAAATTTTACCTATGACAATTTCATCACAATAAAAAAGTTTAAACAAGTATCCAGTCTCTTAAATTAAAGCTTTTAGCTTTGAACATCCCTCTCAGCTACACCCCCACTGCCAAACCAAAACATGCTTTTTGCAATACATTATGATTTTAGTGATCTATACGATCCAGTTCTTTTCCAAATGGCTCCCCAGCGAGGCTGGAAAATGAGAAAACTTTTCAGAAAAACCAAAAAATAAGACAAATCGGCATGAAAGCATGCTTGCTTTTGTGACAACCAACTCCCTTATGAAAAAATTATTGAAGAATAACCTCATATAGTTTTCCAGACATTTAAAAACATGGATAGGCTGCAAAACCTCTCCTTTAGCAAAGGTACTCTCCGATCTGTAATCCATGCGCCTGCTTGCTCGTGGCAGAAGAAAACTGATGGCCTTGCTAGAGAAATAGCTGGGAACAAGAATGTTTCTTTATTTTGCCCAACATACAACTCCAGCCTCAATAAATTTTTATGATTTTGTAGTATCTGCTGATAAAATACCAGAGGGATTTGTGTAAGAACACTAAACAGCCCCTTAAGAAATCCAGTCTTTTCAAGGGACTCAGATGCAGGAAATTTTTCCTTGGAGAAGAATACAACAGCTCTGTTGTAATACCCTTCCTCATCAACACACTACACAACAGCTTCCATTCATGTTGTTCAGCCAAACGCTGTTCACCCATGAGCAGACAAGCCCTACTGGCCCCACACTGAATGATAACAAATCTGTTGAAGTACCTTGAGTTTATGTACTTGTTTTCTTCCCTGTAGAATTCCAGGGAGGGAAGGGCTGCAGAAACCTGCTTTCATAAAAATATATATTTCACTAGGAGAAAAAATATGCCACAGAACTACCAAGACTGCAACGTCCAATAGTGGTTCTACACGGAGTCACAGATCTTAAATCTGGCTGATGAAGAACTCTACTTAAAAACCCAGACATCTTGTATTTCTTTATTAGCGCTGTTTAGCAGCATTACCCTGACATTTACTAGTGGCACATCCACAAGCATGAAGCAAATAGCTCGCGTTAGAATTTAACACTGCCTTTTACAAATGCACATGGTTGCACAGAGGAAGCCAATGTCTTTTGGTAAAACAGTACTTCACTCTAATAGACTACTAGGATAGAGTTCCTGTAAATCCCTGCTAAGTTGTCCTGACATTCAGAAGAAACTAAGCCACAATAACTTTTAAGCAGCCACTCTTAGTTTTCCCTTTAAATCAACCATATATATCAAGATATGTATCAGTAAATGTAGAATGGTTAAAAAGACTACTAAATCATTGTTATAGAAATACCTTCAATCTTTTTTTCATGGTACTGTTCCATTCTTTCTGTAGTAGATACATCTCATCTGCATCTTCATCAAATATATCCTCACTGGATCGGCTGACTGCAGCTTGTACCCAGGACATAACAGCAGTGATGAGTATGACCTCAGTGATGAGTATGACCTCTGGTTACGTGGTTAAAAAAAAAAAAAAAAGCTGAGAAACTCTCAAAGGTTCCTCTGGCTAAGTGTCAGATTAGAAGTATAGGTGAAAAATGTGAGCTCTGAAAAGAACTCATGTATGGAGCTGGTTATTCAACCTGTACATTCATTTCCACATGGAAAACTGATGCTGTTCACCATCGTGGTGCATCTGTCAAGAGAAGACAGGCAAACCACCACTGTTAAAGCAACTGCCCTGATTTACACGTACAGCTTCAGACAGGAATGTCTGCCCTTCGTATGGCAGCGATAGGCACGTGCACACCAAACAAGCATTTCTAAATGTTGCTGGTACACGAACAGCAGGCAGACACACCGTTATCACTTGATTCTAAGAGCAGCTGATGCATAGCCCCATACAGCTCCCACGGGGTGCACCAAGTTACACGCGTCTGGCACCGCCTGCGGAGTGGTGGACCCTTGATCTTCAGCCTCCCGGTTACGCCAAGTACTTCACCACCTTATAAACCTCCAATGGAAATACTCCTTTAAGTAAAGCACTAGCTAGTCCTATCGCAGAGGGAAGAAGACATAACGGGATTATTTCACCTGTCCCACCGCAGCAAACCTCACACACAACCCATTCACCGCACCGGTGGAGCCTGACACCCCACAAGGGCTGGGTATGCAGAAGCACCGGAGGGCTGCTGACAGCCACCCCGCTCCCGGCCGCGCTGCTGCTCCTGGACACAACCGGCCGGAGCCTCCCAGCCCGTGCGGCGGGCCAGAGGCGCACCCCGCCGCCCCCACACCCTGTCCAAACCCTGCCGAGCCCACCGCCCCCCGCCGCCGCACCGCCCAGGCCCCAAGCCGCCATTTCAGGGCCGGCAGCTCAGCCCGGCACGCACCCAGCTCCCCACAAGCCGCCGCGCTGCGAGGAGCCTTCTTTCTCCCCGACCCGGCGGCAGGCGCAGCCGCGTCTCACTTCTCTTCACCTCTCCCAGCTGCTCGCTCAGCACCGTGCTCCGTCCCCCCACCTCAGCCACGGCGCTTCACCTTTCGCTGGGGGCCGCCATCTTGGCTGAGGGCGGAGTGGCTTCACTGCCGCCGGAAGCAACAGTGGAGCGGCAGCCATGTTGACCGAGGGCAAGCTGTGCAGAGGCCCCCGGTAAGCAGCCGCCATCTTAACCAGCAGCCCCGTAGCTTCAAAGCCCGTCTCAGACACTGGAGGCGGGCGGCCATCTTGAGTGCGGGAGCATCCTCCTTAAGGAGGCGGGCCGGGGGGCTGGGGCTGCTGGGCCCTGCTGCCCGCCGAGGGTGGGGGTGAGGGGGAGAGGCCGGGCGCTGGCGGGGGCCAGAGGCGTTGCTGTGACCCCCTCTCCCAGCTCCAGAACGAGGGGCGTGCGGCTGCCCCAGAACTGCCACACTGCCCTGGGGCCAGCCCCCGGTGGAGCGTGTTGCCCAGCACGTGGAGGTTTCCTCCTCTTTTCAATCATAAATGCTGGAATTAAAAAAAACCCCAACAAACCAAAACCCTGCCCTGCTGGCTTCTGAACCTTCAAGGTCCTTCTGCGTCAATGAGGCATCCCGGTCATAAATCTTTTGCCACGTGAAGGGTGCCAGCCGGAGTCGTTTCAGCATTTGCTTCAATTAGAGGAAACAGTAAATACAACACAAATTTATCAGTGAAGGCACTTTCACAACTTTAAAAGGAGTTAAAATTTTTATTTCGTCCGTAGGTGGGGAATAAGCAAGCAGCGCTGGGCGCGAGGGGAGCATCTGCTCTACCAACAGGCGGGCCTTTCCACAAACCCCTATCCCTCTATTCCCCGAAACTTTGCATATCCATTAAGTTTTGCAATCCTTTAGGGGTCCGAGCAGTCTTCTTTATCTTGCGGCCTTGCGGGTGTTGCATTCTCTCATCTCGTTTTGATTAGCGGTTCCTTCCCTTATCATCACGATTTTGATCCTCTCATCCTGTCTTTTCTGTTTCTTCCATCCAATTTCTGCTGGCAAACTGTAGTTATTTAGAACTGGAATTATAGGGGGGGGAAGAGGGGATGCTTGAGAAATCCCAGCAGGAATTTATTTCTCCATCACTGTTTGGTACATGAATTCATACACTCTGGAGGGGGTGGGGGAAGCAAAGCTGTCTCAAAACCCATTTGTGTTAATGTACGTACATCAAAGTCCATAGAGAAATAAGGAGAATGCACCTACAAAAACAACTACATTAATATTTTCATATCATTTTTTAGCATAAGACTAAATCCACAGTTAAACAGTATATGATCACATAATTCAAAAACTTCTTTAAACAGAGGAAGGAGCCTTGTCCTATAGCCTGAGGGGGAAATTCAGTTTCACAGTCTCTCAGCTGAAACACTCAGCTCTTTACCTCAAGCGCCTCCACTGAATGAACTGTAAAGGGAGAAGCAAGGGAGGATACACCCAGGTAATACTCCACAGATTAGCATCTAAACAAGTCCTCAACCCAAGGCAGGCCCATGGCATTTCTGTCATTGTGAGAGCAATCCTTTGTTTTAAGCAGCTTTTCACTCACAATGTCCTCAACCACACAAGGATTGTAAATACTAAGGGGAAGCTCCCAATATGTGTGCTTCCAAATGCTAAAATTGGCCTCGCGTGTATGATTCAGTTGCGATGTTGTAAAATGCTGTGCAGTTATACAGCAATGCCATACTGCCTGAGGAGGTACTGCACTGTGCGCAAGGAAGGCGCTAGCTCAGCACAGGAACATCATCATGCCCTTTCTTTCCTACTCTGCATTTCGACTGCGTTTGCTGGAGAGAGGTTGTTTTGTGTTGTCACAGCTTTCTTGGAATTTATATCATTACATACTTTCAGACATTTTTAAAAGAAAAACAATAAACTGCAATACAGATTACAATTCAGTCAGTAGTGTTTCATGGACATTAAAAATGCCAAATCAAACTCATAATGAGACCACTCAATTCAAATGCCCTTATCTTTGCTTCGTCTCTGATTTTTACAACCAAGTAACAGTGAACACTGGCCTTTCAAACACCCTTTCTGTATGCACGTTATGAGACAGCACTGCCCAGATTTAGCATAGTCTGATAAAATGCCATAGGTGACTGAAATTTTTACTTCAGCAGGTTTTGCTTTTCAACAGAGCAGCTTAATGTTTATTCACCCTGTTGTGCTATCAGCTCGGAAAGCTATGAAATCTTGAGGGTGAATTCTTTCACACAGTCCCATCACTGTCCCGTTTCTTTAATTCTTAAACTGCAAGAAGGGTCCTTGAGAAGGGAGATTTCTGGGCTAGCTGCTGTAGTTTTTTTCAGCACTGCATGAGAGCAGCTCTTCTCCATTTCTTTTAACACAAATCATAACCTAATATACCACAACAATAATGTGTTTTTCTTCGTGCATACTGCATTTAACATGTGAACATAAGTTTAAAGTTGGTTAATCTTCATAAACATACTATATGTCAACCTTGAATTCCAGTTGTGTGTTTCTCCAAGCTCCCGGGACATAAATGCCCTCGTGGATGGAGTCCTTCTGCGGGTCCCTGCGGGGGAGCACGTCTGCTCCTTACCTGGAGAGGCTGATTCCCTGTTCACCAGGCTGGCCATGGTGCCACACTGACTCCCCAGTAACTGCTGGCTGTCCCACAGCCTGTCACACCACCCGTCCCATGGAAGGCTGGTTGGATCCGTTACACCAGGGCTAGGGACACTGCTGAACGATCATATGCTGCAACTCACACAGCCACAGCACTTCCATTCCTCTTGAATGAAATGACATTGGTGCCTCTGGATGGCCAGAACTGGGTGTATGTGTTCCTCAGCAGTTACTATACATGTCCATGACTGCTGATTTCCCAGCTCAGTTCTATCACTTCCACCTCCTGTCTGGCAGATGCTTATTTAGCTAGCTCTGATATTTTTTTAAACAGGCAACTGCTGAATATAACCTGCACGCACACATGCAGAGTCACAAAAAAAGCCTTCTAGCAACAGAAAATCTGACCCCTTCGTGACTGGTCATAATGGCACTACTAAACCTGGGTTAACCTTTTACTTATCATCTTGCACTCTGTCCCCGCAGCCTCTTGCTCCTCTGGAAATGGTACACAAGTCATGCCTCAGGGTCACTGTGAGTTTCCCAAATTCAAACTACCTCTGTTTAAATGTCTTACATTTACTGAAGCTGATCATTTCACCCAGATGTTTGTGTAAGATAAATCCTTATAACCATGAGAAACAATGAAGAAAGCTCATATTCCCACTCCTTTCTCTTAGTAGTTGTGGGTGGATAATTTGATGAATCATATTGTATACGTATAGCTGCATTGTTGGGTTATGAAGTGAAGTTGCAACTTGAAGACAAGTTGATCGCATGCTGATGGCCTTGACAGGGCTGCTAGCTGGGCTTGAGGTTGATGTGTAGTGCCCCAGGGTGTGGATGTTTTCCACACCTATGTGTGGTCTCAGTAAAGCAGTGTCTGTGTATTATGGTGACATCTTGTAATGACATGTGCCAAAGGATCAAACATGAGAGCAAGATTTCACAGGCTACAAAAGAGTTCCGGCATTTTTACAGAATAAAGAAAAGTTACCTGAAAATGTGAAAAACAAACAAGTAGATGATTTGTGACCTGTTGTAAAATTTGCCACTGCCATCTCTAAGATTGAAAACTGGCTAACTTTAGGCTTATGGTATCTGTTATACCAGGTGTACCTCTGAACATGAGGTGCCTGAACATGGTTGGCTCAGCAGTTAGTCCCTGCACACCTGGAGTACTGGGGAGAGGTTCCAGAGCGGCCAGTACACAGTCATGCAGAGTTTAGGACTACCAAGGGGTTACGGGAGATATTTACAAAGGATTTCTGTCAGTTTCATCTTAGTGGTAAGGTTTGCCAATAGCAACCAGCCACGAGTGATTGCCAAAAGTAAAATATATGAGCATAGTGGGCTGCTCCATTACACCTTTACTACCATACATAATGCTTCAGATGAAGCATTGCTCCCATTCAGATCAGTATTACACACTCTTGTCTTTCAGTCGTCAGTGCCTCAAACCCAAACTGACAGGAGCAGCCAATGGATTTTGTTATAATGCACAAAGACCCCCCCAAGATTTCAAGTTTTTTGAAGGGTGGTTGATTACCGTAGCCAGGACTTATGCTGTGTATGCACCACTCTGTGTGGCAGGATGATCGCATTCTCACTAGAGTAATTTCTGTTGCTGTGTACTGCTGTCTCTGGCAGAGTTGAGCTAAAGCTGTGAAGGACCCAGGGTGAAGGACTATTTATACCATAAATTATTCTCCAGTCATACAATGCTTATTGTCATGGACGGACAGAACCATTGTTTCATTGTCTCTAATTTTGGGAGTAATATAATCCTTTTATGAAATCACAGCTCTTAAATGGTATTTGGATGAATTTCAAGAACACTTAAATCACTGTTCACTTGTTCTCTGTAGTAAACAAGACTAAAACATAATGGGGAAGAGTAGGCTGTTGAAACGTGAGGAGAATGAAAACCGTCAATATTTAGTAAAGTTGGTATTTGCATTGCCATCAAACATTTGCACAAAGTTTCTGAAGAGCCTTAAACCATAAGTCCCTCCCAAAATGGGTATTCTGCCAATGGTCAGGTCTGTAGGCTTTTCCAGATATCTGGCTCTGCTGACTAGTCAGGTTCTAGGCCATTTTTCTTCAATATGATGAATAACTGGGAGTTGGTAGGACTGCCTACAACAGCGACAAGAAAGACATACTCATACTCACATGCAGCCTGTGTCTCCGTCCTGATCTTGGCTCTCTGTGCATTTTTCCTTCATGTGAGGGGTGGTGAGATTGTCTACTGCTGGCTGGATGTTGCAATAATAATACAGTGACCGCCAGTGCTTACATCCTTTGCTTCCAGACCTACCACAGAGAAGGAAACAGTGAGCTAGCAGGTTAACTGGAAGGTCATAGGCTTAACGAGGTTTTAAATATTGCAGCTCACAGAATAGGAGAATATAATAATAAATATAATAAATAATATATATTAAATAGTATATAATAAATAATATATAATATATAATAATAAATATAATTAAACAAGGGGGTTAAAATAAACCTCTAGGATCAATTATTATTACCAGGGCATGGTAATAAACATACATTTCTATGTTTTCCTAAAACATCTCTCATTCAGGATATTAAGGTAGTTTACTAGTAAAGCCCTATCACCCTCTTGCGATGAAGGTAAGTAATACATAGGAATCCCCTGTTTTTGTGAAATCACTTTTCTCTTCTTGAATAACATATGGTAATATTACGCAACACTTTGAGTCAAAATGTCTCCTTTAATGTCAGAAGAAAATGGAAGAATATGGAAAAGAGCTAGAAATTTATGAATATATCAAGGGTAAACGTCTTAACATGCACTTCAAAGCACCACAGGAATCTTAATAACCATTTTGCCAGTACTTCTTACACAAGTGTTTTCCAGGGAGAGGATAATTTTTTGCCTCTTCCTTCCCCTGTATTACCAAAGCACAGAACTTTGATAGTTAAATTACAACAGGACAGTTTTCCTTTTTGCAGAATCATTACCGGTTCAGATCCTAGCAAAAAGAGAAACCTTTCTTGAATATGCCATGGACTGCCAACAGTTTGGCAGTGGAAGTGGAAGTGGTTAAGCAAAGGAATATTTTTTTTTTTTCCTCCTGCTTTCCCCAGGCTTGCTTTGAACATCCCCAGGGAAGCCAGGCTTGCAGTCTGAAAAACTGTACTCTGAACTGTTGCGTAGTAAACAGAGCAGCAGGTGCAGTTTGTTAACACCAACGCACTTCCCCTCCATCTGTCATTTTCCTTGGTTTGTTCCTCAAATGAGTGAAATTTTTTGTCCCCAGGTGCAGCCCATATTTTAATTCTGGAACTTCAGTAGCAACTCTAACATTGCAAACATGATGTTAAGGCTGAGATCAAATTGGGGGCTGGAACTCCGTTTTTAAGGTCCTTTCCAACCCAGACCATTCTATGATTCTGTGAAAATGAGCTATATACATATTTCAGCTCAATGCTGAAAGAACAATATAATGTGGGACTGCACTATCCTTTTTAGAATACACAACAGAGAAGCAAGGAAAAATACTCCTAATTGTCTTCAATCTAGTGACAGTGAGCTTTTTACAGTGTGAAATTCCACTTGAACAGAAAAAGGTTATGACAATAAGGACAATAAAATGTAATAAATTCTACATTTTAGTCATGTATCTGAACCATGTGTCTACTGAAATTGTAATATGAATGATGAGTCTGACTGGTTTTACATCATCAATAAATAAGGACCCCGTAGCTCTGTGACTCAGAGATCCTTCAGTAAGATTTTTCTACCTTATTGGTTAAATTTTTTGATGCAGAGCTGCCTTTTTTAGTTAGTTTAATAATTGATCATAGTATGCAAATGATTACTGTAAATGTAATTGTCACAAAGAAAATTCTGTATTCTGCTTATGAATTTCCCCAGTGAATCGTACCTCTAATCAAATCACACAGACTTTTTATCACACTTATTTTGCTTCAACAGGAGAGAAATGCCAACTCTTTTCCTTTGGCAAAGAGACGAATTGCCCTCTCTGTTTTATCCCTTGTATAAACTCAGGAAAATGATGAAAAACTGCAGAAAGAGCAGCTGTACAGTGCTGATCCAATTGTCTGAAGCGAAGAGAACTGCTAGAAGGAAGAAAACTTGTGCAGTGCACTGATTTCTTTGGCACCTGAAACCATGAGAAAACAATTGTTTCAGTGACAATACACAGTTTCTGAAAGGTTGAGGTCATGACAAGGGTGGTCAAATGGTGGCTTTTGGATTTCACGTGGATTGTGAACAATTCCAGTACAGCATGTATGCCATATCTGCAGCATATAATTGGTTGTTTGTCTGTGCTAGCACAAAGTCTGCTGGGCAATTCATATCCTCAGCTGTGGAAGAAAGTGAGCTGGCATCACTGGGCCTCTCGGGACCTAGCTATACACTGGGGTTGGCTCCCTCCCGCAGGGAGCTACAGCCCCCTGCAGAGTCACTGGTTGTAAACCAACGAGACAAAACAATTGCCCAGGACAGCATATTGCTGAGCACAGCAAAATGTTTATGCCCCTTTTGCCCATTTTTACCTTGCAACTGCAGCGGCAGCTGGGTGGGGTGTTAGATGCTACCGCACCGCCCCTGGCAGGGAAGTTGGGTGGTGACTTTCCCTTCTCCTCCCTCCTCTCCTTCTCCCATTCGTAGTCCTATCCTTTTCACCAACGCTGGAAGAGCAAATACCACTTTGCTGACAGCTCTGGCTCTAAGTTATGCTCAGTCACCTGGAGGTGATAGCACGTAGCTACATGCTTAGAAATTTATTCTCCTGCTTTCCCTTGAATGTGATCTTACCACTTTCCTGGGTTACTTTCTCAAACCAGCAAGTACAGACACGCTCATCTTTCACAATGAGCATCAGAGTTAGTGGCAGATCCTATGTTCAATAGCGGCTGAAGGTGCCTTGCAGCTAACAGAACAGGGAATTTGACATTTAAACATGAGGAACCACTGCATGCAGCATGTCTTGAATATTACTCACTAGTCTGGAAAAGACTGAGCATGGTTACTCATAGCTACTCCACATTTATGTCACAGAACTTAACTATATATATATTTACATGTAGTTACCTGCCTGTTCTTTTGCCATTGTATTTTGCTCAGGAACAAACAAATACAGTTCATCTGACCCAACAATAAATGACCATCTAAAAAAGTAACATTAGATACTTTCTGCATTGAATGATTATGGTCAGTACCTGCCACCTTGACTTATGCTGAGAAGCACATTGCTGTTCAGGTGGTTATTGATTTCTGCAGGTTTGTGCTCAGGGTAATGCAGTTCTCAGCATGCAGGATCACAGAGGAGGTGAGCTTTCTCATCAAATTTTCACCAGCAGAAGAGTTCCTAGCTCTTTAAGAAAACTGAAACAGCAGCGGTCACGTTAGAAGCTCAGACCCCGACTTTAGAATAATCATATGATACAAAGTCCAAAGCCACCTTTCTTTGCTCATCCAAAAGCTGCAATGAGTAGAGCGGCTCAGTGGGACATGTCAGGCAGGCTTGGCTCATATTTAAATAGCAATAAAGAGCTTTGAAGTTCTTTAAACAACTAGGAAAAAAAAAAAAACAAACCAGCTACAAACTACCTTCTGTTTTGTGAAATAAATGAGGTCACACCTTCAGCAAAACTATATATTGTATTTTGCTTCTGACTCAATGCGTCATCTGGCTAATTATGACTAAATTTTACAAGTAGCGCTGCAATTACATAGCAAAATCAGAATGAGTTCAGCACCTCCTGAGGGCTGGCAATCAAATTCCATGGCAGTGTGACAGGTGCTCTAAGTTACAGGAGATGAAATGTAAGGGAAGCTGATTTGAGGCAATTTGTGCAGAGAGACAGCAAAAAGCTCTCTATAGAAATGGGCTACTTCATTTCATTTCTTCCTAAACCCTTATTCCACTCATTTCTCTAACTCCCATATAGATATAAATTCTTCCGGGAAACCTGTCTCACGGCAATAGCTTTGTTTGGACAGTCCAACTGAAGTGAAACATACATCTCAAAATTGGAACTGTGTTGTCATTTTAATTATGTAACAATTGCAAAGTGATCACATTGTGTACTGTAAAGTTTTAGGGTATCACCTGCGTGTGGAATATTAGTGTCAGGGTCTATTCCTGTTATTTATAAACATGGTATAAACTGAAATTAGGTGTCACTTCTGTTCCCAGAATTTTATAAAAATTTCATGTTTTAGGGTCTTTTTCTGAATAATGTAACTAATTAATTTTTTTCTTTTTGTGAACTGTGGCACTTCCAGTTTGTTAAAGAGACTGTGATTTAAATTTGGCCAAGGAAAATCTGTGGGTCCTTTGGGAATCATCTTAGCACATGTGGAATAGTTCCTTATTTTTTTTTTTTTCTAGCAAGAAAGAAAGTAGCATATAAATATTTTACTAATGTGCTGAGGACTACATTTTATCCTCACACAATATTAGCTTCTCAAGAAAATTCTCAGACTATATTAAGGCATAAAATGGTGTAGTCCATGATTACCTGAAAATGTAAAACCTTGGTTTGTCTGCAGGCTTGTGCCTCCTACCCCCCATGTTCCTGTGCAATGGCTGTTTCTCTTTTCGGAATTTCAAGCAACACAGACAAACCTTGTTTCCTGAATGACTGATGGGGTAATGAAAATTAATAGTAGCCCTTACAAACACCATTGATTTTTTTAAAATCTCAAAGACTGACGCCTTATCTTTGTACCTGAAACAAGTCCATGCCTGTTTGTTGCAATAAATGTAGGTATGCATGTATATACTGATACCTATGAGCATTGTCTGCAGACTCTGAGGCGCTCAGGGACATATTTCAAATTCACTTCAGCAAGGGCACCAGGCTGTGTTATAAGGATTTTGTAAAAATCCATCCCTTAGAATCTTGTAAGTAATCTCTTGGATATCCTACAGGCTTTCTTTCATAAAGCTTTCAAGACAGAGTTGAGTGCGCTGCGCACACGTGTGTGAAACTGCCCTGATTGAAATGCCAATATTCTCTCTCCGTGCTCTGAAATTTACTATTGCAATAGAATGGAAGCATTCCCTTGCATACCATACCGAAGTGGCTATGAAGAACAACACCTGAAACCCCTCATTTATTTTATGGTTTTGGTTTAATTGACATCTTTCCTCCTGGCCTATTCATTGTCTCCCTCTCCTGGAGATTCAGTCTGGATTCAGTGTACAGAAAATTCATGACTGGACTGCAGCACCTTCCCTCTCTGAAAGAAGGGGAAAGAAAGAAGTCACACTGCAGTTAGAATCACAAGATTCTAATCTTGGTGTTTTTTCTTTTATCTACATTTTCTTTTTTAATGTTTAGGTATTTCCCACAACACCCACAGCAAGCAACCCACAAAACCTCCCCCATCTCCCAGTCCAAGTCTCTCTCAAGGGAGAATATGTTAAGAGGATATTTATCTATCTCCCTGACTCCAGATAACCAGTGCCAGAGACAGCATAATACAAATATTTCCGAATAATTCATGAAATGATTGACGGGCAAAAAATATTGCAAACGATATATTTTAGGCATATTATTTAATCAACAGCAATAAAACTGCTCATTTTGTAAAAAAAATGAATAATTTATTTTAATGCTAAAGAATGAGAATTCCTGTAATGCATGATTTGTAAGAATGACCCAACCACTCTTTTCAGAGAGTGGGGAGCACGTGCATGAGTAGCAAACAGTGTGCAAATATGTAGGCAACCATGGCAGGAAAAATAAGTTGCTCAGAATGGTGAAGAGTCACTGGTCCCCACCAGTCCTTCTGCAAGAACACAGCCCAAAAAGTGTTTGAAATTGGGATAGAAGAACTGGGGGGGTGCAAAATAAAGAGAGCAAAGAGGCAGTTTTGGTAAAATCTTGCCTCACTTGGGGAAATAAAAACAAAGATTACCTGTAGAGAACAGGAAGAATGATACGGAGGGGGCACAGTACATGAAGCGTGGCCTCAATGTTAACGCCATTTCTCGGGGAAAAGTGTTGGGAGAAGGATGTGGTAACATACTGGGGAGTACTGTGCTACAGAAGGTAATTTTTAATACTGAATACACAACTATCCTAATGTTCTTTTTAGCATAGTGCAGACTGTGAGAAAAAATATCCCACAAAACCTGGCTTTCTGGTAGCTTTCTCTTGTTCATGGGACAAATCCTCTTCTAGAGCTCTCTCTGACATTTGTACGACAATAGTTGTTACCTGCAGGGTAACAGCTGGCCCTCAGAGCTCAGCTGTGGTAGGGATGGTATTGTAGAACAAGATTATTATGGACTGTAGTATAACTACTAAGAAGCTATTAATTTATTCTATACTTACAGCTCACCCCATTTCTAAAATGTGTCAAAAACATGGTAGAAGTTAAGGTCAACCGCCAGTGGCATTTCACAGCAGATGCTGGGGACATTTCCTAAGCATTTACTCCTTAAAAAAAAAAAAAGTAGTAGAGGTACTGTGTAAAAATATCTACAGCCTTCAAAAGAGCACTCAGCTGCTAAATATTGTAACAGCATGTATCACTCATTCATTAAATATCAATAAATAATTTAAAATTATCTGTAATTTGAAATGCTTTTCGAATTATATCCATTTCCCTGTTTGTTCTGTGTACACTTATAAGGGGAGTTTCATGGGCTTTCTTTGGTTTAAACTCAATTTTGATTTTTTCTTTGTAGTCATTAGCATTAGGAGAAAATGGAAGAACAGTGGATAAATCATTATTTATTTGAGGTGACTTTCAGGAATGGAAAAAAGAAAGATTCCTTGAAGTGAGAATAAACCCTTTCTTTGGCAGATTAACTGCTGTTTTCTAGATCTTCCTCCTCAGAGGAGAGTACACAGGAGGTAACAGGATATTATGTCTTTGCCTTCAGTGAGCTGTTTGCAGATTTGCAAGAAGTGCAGGTCATCCCTCCACTAGCTCTCATGCTCTGTTTTCGGGCAGCAGTGTGTGATAGCAAGGCATGGGCCTTGGGTGAGATTTTGGCTTTGCTGACATTTAGTCAACAATTCATTGACTCAGTAGGCAGGATTTCAAACCATGTGCCCAAGCCAAGTGCAGGGCACAGGCTAGCCCTCGATGTTTAATTACAAGGTGTGGGTTGTTCAGCAGCATTTTATGTCTGTGACAAAAAGAACCTTCAATCAAATGTTTGTGGGTAATTGATGTGTTACTCCTTCTTTGCTGGATCAGAGGTAGTGGCCTGACCATGTCACTGTCTTCCTGCTGTATACATTTCCCCCTCTGTAACAGAAAGCAAGGAACTTTGCAGATTCTGAAGCTAAAATAAGGAGAATTTGTGTATGCACATGAAATACATTTCCCAGTACAGTGCCATAGATAAAGATCACAACAAATGTACTTCAGAGTAAATGAGTGAATGAAACTTAAGACTGATACTGCAAAATAAATTTGGACTGGATTTTTGGTGGGGGAAACTCATTAGACTGTGAAAATTAATCACACTGTGCATAGTACCCCACTGGCAAGACATTACTCAATGCAAAATAATTCTGTTGTTTTGGTCTTTGCATGTGTACTAGATTGATGGCGATTCAGTGTTTATTGAGATTTTTCGTTCACATCTCATTTATGTTTATGCCTACCAGATGGTCTTATTTGTCATAGTATTTCTTATGATTTTTTCTTTATCTCAGATTTGAGTGTCTGCATGATGAAGATGCTCTATAAGTGAAAGAAGAAATTGAGCAATATTAAGCATCACAGGAGACAAGTGATTGCTAGGGGTAAAGAAAACAGATGATGATTACAAATACTAGTTTAGGAGAAAAGCCTGAACCTCTCTGGATTTTGGTTCTAAGGATAAGATCTTCAATCAAAATGCATATCTTCACGGTGTTTCTAGTCTTAAATTTGGGGATTTAAAGTTAGGAAAGAAAGCTAAAGTAGGACAGTTTCTAAGAAAACTTTTTTTAGTAGCAAGACTAAACGAGCTATTAAAATCTCACTGCGTGAGACGTTTATGCGAAGAAGCCCAGAGCGCCTAACATTGTGTTATAAGTGTAATATAGGAGCAGTATAAGAAGCAATATCTGCCTGACCCTTTCAATCCCTCCTCCTCGGAACAGTAGACTCTTTTGTGTTAGATCCTCAGGGCCCAGGTTCAGCCCTCACTGCCCAAGTGTTGTGGAGAGATCAGTGTTAGAAGCTGGCTTATTGTATGAGAAACAAATCTTGGTCCCTGGTTTCCAGGGAAGGACACTGACATTACGGTATTGTTTGCGTGATACTGATCTTGCTCTGCATCTGCCCCTCCTTCCTCCCGAGTCTCTAATGTTTTCCTGGAATAGGAAAGACACACAAAGATTTTAGAACCCATGAGAAATCTTTCATAATTTCAGATAATGGAATAGTCTTTTCAGTCTTCAACAGCTGAAGCTTTATGAACAGGAGCTAGGTCATACATCCTCAAGGAAGAGTTTTCCCACAGTAGATACTGGAAAAGCTTTGGCAAATTTTCAGCAAAGGGACATCTTGCTATAAGATGCCCTGATAATCCTTCCATGTACAGACACAGAAACCGGCATGAAAAATCCTTGAGTCCATTAATCTTGCAAAATTCAGCTAATCATCAGACATGCTCTTAATGCAAAGTCAAATGAAAATATAACTAATACAACTCCATAAATATATATAGGGAGAATAAAAACAAATGACAGCCTTAGATAAAGCCATGACACAAAAATCCAGACTCTGTAAGTCTTTCTGTTTCTGTCATGAAGCTAACTGAATTATTTTCCTCCAACTGTAAGTCTTGAGACATGGTGCTGAAGAAAAGCTAAAATAAATTGAGTTTGGGACCATGGACCAAAAAGAGACAATGTAAACAAGAATTAGTTACATCACAGCACTTTGTTAAAGTTTAACGGTGAAGAATAGGAGACAGTGGTACCAATTGCTTGGTATAGACTATGAGAGGAAAATTTCTTTCTGGTTACCTGAATTAAATCCAGAGCGACCAGAGAAGATGGTAGATGGAGTTGGTAGTGCAAGATATTTAATAAGCTCTAACTCTGTCCCCTTAAGTCACTTGGTAATGGTAATATTCATGGCAATCATGGTTAGAAGTCTTTCACTAAAATAAATAAAACTTTGTCTGAAGTCTCCACTTCTTTTGCAGAGTAGGTGAAAATAAATTTCCTACTTTCTCACCCAGGATGTGGTTCTTCCCATTGGGAAGTACTCAGGGGTACATAGGAAGAACCAGAAACTGTTCTATGAAAGAAAGCAAGGGGACAAAGCAAGAAAACCTTGGGAGATTTGGAGACCCTGAAAGCAAGAGACCAGATATTTTGCCATGCACAACAAAAACAGCAAAAGTGCTGGTATATCTGAAGTATGGACAGCAGCTCTGATGACTGATTAAGGCAGTGGTATGTCTATACTCTGTTATTAAGAGCCGAAAAGCAGATAGCAGTTGGTGTTAATTCAAGCTGTTTTCTTCTATTCTAGCTTTTACATGTACTGTATTATCCAAGTGATTTCCCCAGTAATGTGGCATGTGTTTAAGGCGCTCACAGAAAAAAAGACTGGTGACATTTCTGAAAAGATTTATCTGGCCTTCAGCAGATAAAGTTTTACCATGCCTTTTCTATTTCCTGATTCTGTATTGACACCTTTCCTCCCTCCCCATGTGTTCAAGTTCTCCTGAACAAGTTTTCATTTCCTAGAGTCACTACTGAAGCTGTAATCACAGCTGGGTTGGGCACCATGCTCACCAGCCCAAGGCAACTCAAATTCATTGTTTTCGAGGGACCCAGTGGCAAACAAAAATTACAGCATCCCTTGCCCTGGTACAAACACTCCTTTTTTCATGACCTCTTTCAATTTGAGGAAGATAAAAACTGTCACAACTGTCTTCAGGCAGTATTTTTTCAATAGCCATCGGTGAAAAGCACTATATTTTAGTATCTCTGCATTCTTATATTGAACAATATAGCTATTCAGAGTGAACAGATTTCTCAGGAACTACACAATCCTTTTGTAAAGTTCTTTCTCACTAATCTACAGCTATGCCTTCAAAGATATCCTTGGACAGATTTAGGAAGGCAGTCATTTGCTCCCCTTTAAATTAAAAGAAAAAAGAAAAGCATGTGAATTTACTAATGTTATTAGCTCAGTAGTGTAAGTAGTGTATGCCTCATCATAAATATCTTTTATTGAGATGGAATGGGCAAGAAAAGTTTGGGGTTTTTTCCTAAAAATAATCTTCACTCTTTTGCACAGCTCTCCTCTGGCCTGTAGGTGTCATAGTCAGAATATGGATGAAATAGATAAATATTGTCTACTTACATGAAATAACTTTCTGAAAAGCAATGCTCTCGCTATGTAAGTACTATTATTTATTACAGCTTTGGAAGCAGAGAAACTACTCTAGTGTATAAACAAGCATACAATATAAAGGATTTCACTGCACATTCTCTGCCTCCAAAGTTGAAGTTTCTCAGGTTTCTCAGCTAAAAAACCCCATTTTTCTCTGAAGTCTTATCCCAAGGCCACCAAATCTGAACTTGCCTGTCTTGATCCCACTTTTTGTCCGTTCTCCCTCTCACTCTTCCTTCTTCTTAATATCTGTCTCATATAAGACTCAGAGAAGTGACTGAAAAGACTGAAAGAACTGCATGTTCCTCTTCACTTGAGGGAGTAGAGTGGTGGGCTGTAGCTGTAATAATGCCACAGGATGAAGCTGCAGTAAATACTAGGGAAATGTCTAAGGAACCTAGTAGTATCAGATACCAATTTTCATCTTCTGTTGCTTATTAAATAGTTAAGGACACCAAAGCTTAAATTTACCTGGGCTAACTTCAAGCCCTTTCCTGAACACCTAAATTAAAAACCTCGTCACACTGTATAATCGATACATAGTTCAAGCATCGCCACAAGAACACTGGTCTACCCAAGATGTCATAGCTTTTGCCAGCTCCAGTGGAAGCTAAGAATGGACTCCTAAAATGACGTCCCAGGTAAACATACAAAGTCACATGGGGTAAAACTAGGCCAGTTTCACATTAAGGATAAGATATGGTTGGATCTGACAGCGCGTTAATAGGGTGCTTACATAAATGTTATTCACAGAATCACAGAATGTTAGAGATTGGAAGGGACCTCGAAAGATCATCTAGTCCAATCCCCCTGCCGGAGCAGGAACACCTAGATCAGATCACACAGGAACACATTCAGACGGGCTTTGAATGTCTCCAGAGAAGGAGACTCCACAACCTCTCTGCGCAGCCTGTTCCAGTGCTCTGTCACCCTCACTGGAAAGAAGTTTTTTCTCATATTCAAGTGGAACCTCCTATGTTCCAGCTTGAACCCATTGCCCCTTGTCCTATCACTGGATGTCACAGAGAAGAGCCTGGCTCTATCCTCCTGACACTCACCCTTCACATATTTATAAACATTAATAAGGTCACCCCTCAGTCTCCTCTTTTCCAAGCTAAAGAGACCCAGCTCCCTCAGCCTTTCCTCATCAGGGAGATGCTCCATTTCCTTCATCACCTTTGTGGCTCTGTTCAATCTACCATTGTTATGGAAGGAACTTTGTAAACAGAATGCAACAGCTATTCTGCTTGGCCAGTGCTCAGCTACTATGATTTGTACAAAAAGCACAATTTCCTGCAGTGGAAGTTTTGGTGGGAATTCTAGTTCATCAAGGACAGAGGTGTTGGAGCCTTAGACATTTGTAAAACACGTGAAAGGGTGAACACTTAGGGGCAGTTTTGGAAATGTCAGTTTAAAGTTTTCCCTTTAATAACTACCTGAAAAATGGGACTAGGAAAAGAAACTTCCATATCCTCTGCATGAATGTGCAGTGCAAGATGGATTATAATTTCAAGAATACTTAGCCATGTGATTAATTAGAATTGGTAACTTTCCATCTTGAGCCGCCTTTTCTCCTCCAAGGTGGGGAGAAATGATAAATAATTATTTGACGTCATTTGAAAAAGATCTGACTTATGATGTAGGACCCCAAGTGGTAAAAATAGAATCCTTGGTTAGAACCATGAACCCCTCTTCTGATTTACTAGGTAACTCAGTAAAAAATTTCTCTGCTTATTACTGTAGACATTCATTTATAGAAAGATCTAATTTCAGGGTTTCTAACTATTGCGGCATGAAACCAGGCTTTAGTAATTCTGAATAAGAAAGACCCATCCAATATATACTGAGGACCCTAGACCTTGACATTTCTGTGGCAGGTGGCTCTATATATTAATTTACTAGTGTCTTTCCAGATAATGACACAGTCTTGTGCAAGAATTTTAGGATGCAACTAGAGATCACACTCAGTTGTTCTTGGAGCTGTATAGCTTCTTTAGCTTAACATTATTATTTACCCCTACTCCCTGGAATAAAGGATTTAGCATTTCCATAGCTGTAAGGAGCTAAAGGCTGCATTTGTAAGCACTAATGAATGTTTATGGTAGATTTTCAAATCCAGTTTCAATACACCGATGTTTCCATTCTGATATAAATATCTAAAAACCTTCTTAAAGTAGTCTAAATGGAGCTTTGAAGTTAATGCTCTGTAACAGTCTTGTTGCTGATCCCATTACATAATGAAACACTTCACCATGCATTTGCCCCAGACTGTTAACCCTCGGTCAGCTATAACACAGAGT
Organism: Pterocles orientalis; assembly: GCA_011057875.1. Lineage (NCBI taxonomy): Eukaryota > Metazoa > Chordata > Aves > Pterocliformes > Pteroclidae > Pterocles > Pterocles orientalis. The sequence continues at coordinate 492,041 of WKFP01015198.1, read as the reverse complement.
GACATGTGCTGGGAGATGATGACAGTTTTGTTTGTTTTCTAAGATGTCTTCCTCTCAGATCCTAGCCAGACATTATGTGCTATTAGAAGAAACTGGATGGGGTTTGCCTTGTGATCTCTTCTTTCAGCCTCTTGGTGGGTAGTCTGGTAAGAAAGTGGTGCCTGAAACTTGTATATCATGAAGCTGGCACCATGCTTGAATTGCTGTTGTAAGACAAAGGGAATAAAAGGTGCTCAGAATGATCTCTTTAGTTCTAAAAGGGCAAGACATGAGGACATCATCCACAATTTCCAATGGAAAGCATATTCGTTTAAGTTTTGAAAATCTGGGGTCAGTTCTGGGTGCACCTGCAAAGTTGTCTAATCCTTCAGATCTGCAGAAGTCTGAGATTTGTAGAGAGCTTTATTTTTCATACTACCCAGACTAGTACTGGCTGAATGAAGAGATCCTGCCTGTCCATCTGGTGTAGACGTGTGTTTGACTTTGTTGGGCAAAGTTTCGCTGTGGCTAAACTAGAAGTGTAAGTGACACTAGGAATCATACTGCGATCTGCCTGTGTTTGAAGTCTGTATCTTAAGCACGTGTTTCAGTCTGTCCCTTGGAAGATCTCCATATCTTTCAGAATGACGGACACAATATGACTCACTTCACACAACTTTCTTTCTCCTGTGTAGACATTTACACATCTGAAGAAGTCATCTTTGGCTCCCTTTATAGCTACTGGGAAGAAACAGGCAATCTAAAGGCATAATTTTTGACACAGCTAATTGCTGCCTAGAAGTGTCCGTTTTTCCTCTGTTGACTCTAAAGGTGCTTAAAAGTATTAGCTCAAAGGTAAACCTGCATTTGCTCGCATAAACCAAACAAAAAAGCCTGAGCCAGCACAATGAAATAACTAGGAAGATTTGCAGTTACTTCAGGGAAGTCTGAACACATAAAAAATAAGCTGGAAGGTTGGATAATGTGAATCTCATTGGACATTTCTGTACCTACGAGTATAGCTGAATTCTGCATGAGCTACAACAGCCTAGTTAGAGTAGACCACATAATGGATTAAATTGCAGTAAGAGCAACCAAGAACATGAATTGTTAAAAAAAAACAAGAACAAAAAAAATTAATTATATCAAGATGAATAAAAACATCCCCCATCATCTAATCTAACCCCTCTAGGTAGGGTTTAGGGCAACCCTTCTTTAGGAATGATTTGTTAATGGTGAAATGTGAAAACTTTCTACATAGGCTGCTGGGAGAGCAAGTAGAATGAAGAGAGTTTGGAAAAAGTTTATAGGAAATAAAGACTGAATCTTCTTGAGAAACCTTGAATATTTTTTTTCTTCCTTTCTGTATCTAGGGATTTCTTGTCCCCTTGCAACTATTTTAGTTTACCTTTTTTATAGCTAGTCAGCACACAAGCCACTTTTTGTTTTCCAGGCTTTGAACCTTACTATTGCAACTGAAAAGAGACTTCCTGTCAGAAAGAAGTTTTTTTTTTGTTTTGTTTTGTTTTTTTTCTACCCACAGAATAGCCTGTTAAAGCAATAGCATCAATGATTAAAAAAAAAAATCACAACTTTTTCCTCCTTTTATAAAAGCAAAGCAGTGAACAAAAAAAATAAACAAGAAAAAATCTGTCCTGAACCCTATATAAGGCCCATATCAGAACACTTTCATGATCTTCATTGGAAAAAAACAGCACTTCAGTAACTGAGTTCAACAGCCTTACTCAGTAAAGCAACCTTACCCACACAGGCAAAAAATATTAGTGCATGGAAATTACATTGGTGACAGGAATATCCTCATGAGCAACTACTGCACTGATTTTTGATGTTTCCTTTTACAAAACAAGAAGTAATCCCTCAATATATCTCAACAATACTGGAATGTCTGTGGTTCAAAGGCACCTGTCACTTGGGAGACTTACCTAGCCCCGTATCTTTTAAACTCACATAACTAATTAGCATCTGATCTATGGATGCTTTGTATCAGGAAAAAAACCTGAAGTTGTTGGAAAGGGTCCTTGTCAGAAAGTTGTCCTTAAGTAAAACTTTACAATGTTTCTTTGCAACCAGCATTATTTCTTATTCTATGAAGACGGGGGGAAAAAAATCCTATAGAGCTCTTTTAAGTCCTAGGTAACTTTAGAATGAGGGTTGTGGGGTTTTTTTATACTTTTTGTTTGTTTTAATGTTTCTTGGAGGAAGAATTGTTAAGTGCAGCACATCTCAATCATACTTTAACTCAATATATTTTTGTATAACATTCTGGCAAGCAGCGAGAACTCAGGGTTTTTTTTTTTTTGTCAAATTATATTTATTTAAGGGTTTTGTAGGGCTTAGTGATGCTCCCATTCTTTTAGTGACACTTTTAACAGAAAGAATTTCAGAACCTGCCATTCCAATGTGCTACAGTATGCCAGAGCCTCTGCTCTCAGGAACATAATGTTGAAATGTTAACTAAATAAAAATAATAAGAGCTATTTTGAAGGAACTGCTGCAGGCTGGCTATTGTGTGTGCCCCTTAGTATAAATACAGGTACAAAAAAGTTTGGATCCTGACTGAGCTGCAGCAATAAGAACGGACATGAATTATATTTTTTAAATTATTTACAGCTTCACAGTGTGTCTGTGGCTTTAAATTATTGATGCTAGTGACAGCAACTGTCAATGAGACAAAGCTTCCACTGAAACAGGAGCATGCTATGGTGCTGGGAACTGGTTTGGTTCAGCCCTTCCGATCCTTCTTATTAAGGAAAAATGTCACTTCTCTGATGTTAGGAGAACAGAAAAAAGGAAGGAAGATCATTATTAAAGGAGAAGTTTCCTGCAATAGTCTTTGATTACAGTGTGTCTCTCAGAACTCTTGGGATAGCAAAAAAATGTTTAACTGAGCATGAAAGAGGTCAATCTTAGCAGTAAGTGACTGCATAATATTTGCTATAACACTTTCTTTACACGGAGAGTTATAACAGTAAAAATGTCCCTGCTGCACCACAAAGGATAAGGAAGCACTGTGTGACAGAGAGACTTTAGGGAACACATTTGTCCTCACCTACACCCCACAGTGTGTTTTCTAGGGCAGTGTAACTCCACATTCAGGCAATACCTCCAGGACGAAGGTATTAGCTTCTCCAGATGTGGCAGAAGCACATGCACCTCTGTTGGTATAGCAGCTACAATCAGGAGTACCGCAGATCATCTGTCTTCTTTATTACTGCTGCTCTCTTCTGCTGACCTGTGCAGCTGTAATCTCCTGAATGTGTCTGTCTGTATCTGACAGCTTCCTAATAAAGTTCTGTTGCTTTAGGTGCAAAAGGACATGCCTGTTTTAAGTATGGTGGTGTAGGGCTCTGTTTTTCCTACTGGTTTATTCAGTTTCAAAGCAACAAACACTAGGTGAAATTCATGGAGAGAAAGGGAGTGCCTTGAGTTGTTTGGATCTGGGGGTTGGACCCATTACTGCTGAAAGGAGAGAAGATGCCTGACGTGAAAACATCAGTGAGCCGTGTGTGTGTGCTGCATATGTACTTGCAGAGTGGAAGAGAGCTGTGTGGAATATGAAATTGCATCCTGTACTGCTGGGGATCAGGTGCCGAATTGTATAAAGACAAGTGCTGTATTAAGAGTGGGGAAATGACTGGAGAGTGATTCTCTGTAGAGAACGATTTTCAGTGGAGGAGAAGAATCATGCCTCTTACATGCACAGATGAAAGAAGAGAGTCAAAAGTCTTCTGCTGTCATTTAAGAAACAAAGATCATCTTAACGACTTACAAGACAGTAATAGGCACATGGACACATGCCAGAGAGCCTGTGACACTACGATAATTTAAGTGTGCTTTTATGGTTTAGGTTAAATCTCATAAAATGGACTTGGATTAATATTGAGGCAATGGCTGCCCTTTGGTTGCAGGTCACCAAAATGGAAGGTGTTCCACCACCTCACAGGATCTAAATGGGGCTCATCTGTGTAGCCTAGAGGGGCCTCCAACTCTGCAGGTTTACATTGCCCAGGGCACTGGCCTCAGGGGGCTATCCCTGGTCCATCAGCCATGCAGAGCAGAGTGGCTTGAATCTGTTTTGGTCAAGGGGCTTGTCCATTTGGGCAGCAGAACAGCCACAATCCATAGTGTTTGACCTGAGCCCCAATATAGTGACCGTAAGACAATTTAAAAAGAAGTTTTTAATTTTTTCTGACTCCTTCAAAATACCTGAAGTAGTGACAGCACCAAGTTGTAACAACATAATTAAAGTGCGATAAGGATAATCAAGAAACAAGGACTCAGGATAATGACAGAGAGCTAAGCTATTTGACAATGCAAGTGTACTGTATGGGACTTAGAGACCCAAGAAAAGATTTGCATAACTGTATTTGGGTGGTTACGACAGCAGTGTTAAGGTGAGAGTTTAAGGGGTCAGCAAAAAACTCCCATCAATAGGCACTAGCAAGCTGGCCCTGAGAAAAAGCAATGTGAGGAGGCTTTTCAGGTGAATCCCCTTTGAGTAAAGAAGCTATGACATGAATAAAGAAATAGTCTTGATTCCTTCAGTGTTTAGGGAAGAACAACACTGCTTCAGGAATACAGAAGATTGCTAAGATAGTTAACTAAGATGCTTGATGCCATCATTGGTTTCTCTTCTTTCTACTAACACCCCACAGAGGCCTGATTGGTTGCTTAGGACAGTTGTCTTGGTCCCACCTCTTCAAATCGGTAATGCAGCATATTGCTCTGACACCACTTACCTGACCTTCATCGTAGTCATAGATTCAAAGTATGCTATATATTCTCAGTGACCTCACCATTTCTTTCTTACATAAAGATCTTTCCAGCAGCTTTTACTGCAGTTAATAGTGAGACTGCTGACATCATAAGGAGATGGATCACATCATCACTGTGATTCTGTATAAAATATTTGCTGTTCAAGGGTATTGACTGTAGAGTACTGACATCAGGTAGCACCTACAGACTGAAACCATTAAGGTTTTTGATACTAACTTGCAGGATCCAGCAAGAATATTTCCTTTTGTAGCTTAAACCCTAGTTAGCAGCATAATAACAGCAGAAAATGGAAAGACTCTAATTTTCTTCATCTAAAACACTGAGCAGGGAATACTAATTGGAAGATCTCATTGATGGTATGCCATGAAGAAATGGAAGCTAATGAAATACAACTATTCGTATAACATCATCCAGAGAAAGCATTTGTAAGCAGACAAAATTTCTTATTTATCTAAACCTATCCTACATTTTTCTTTTTTTAAAAGAAAATTCACTAAAGTACATAAATGAATTCGCTGCACTGAAAGAAGCATTGCATTTAAAATTTTTCACAGAATCTCTATAGTGAACACACCACTGTGCTCATTAGGTCAGACCTTTCTCACCTATCTCATGGGTTTATTGTCCTTGACTGCCACTGGACATAAAGGGGTCTGAGGCCTTTCATGTACCCTGGTTTTGGGAGGGCCCTCTGCAGTGACGAAGCTGAAATGTGTCCAGCTGTGTAGATTCTTCTGTCCAATGCAGGTAGATTTCTCCAGGACCTAGCTACCTAAGCATCTTAGTCTTTTTGACACATAATCCTGTGTTTCCCAGATAGTTAGCAAAGGACCAATACATAACTGCATTATTCTTATCAAACTAGGAATTGTTTGTCATGTTATACAGGTAGAGAAACTGGGGAACCAGACAGTGCTAAAATTAACCAGCTGGTGAACGACAGAGCCAGGAACAGCAGATGTCCCAAGCCCTAGCCCAGTGTGACATCCATTGGGCACTGCCCAATGAGGGAGGGAATTAAGAGAAAAAGAAACTAAGATTTTTGTCTAGGTTGTGACAACAGTCAGCCACAACAAGAAGCCAACTCAAGGCTTTTACTTACGCTAGAGTTTATCCTACTGATTGCTTCTCTATGGACACAAAGGTCCCTGGGAACTTAGCTTGCAAGAGCACGATGGAGAAGGCAGAGAACTGAGCAGGTGCTGCAGTTCTTTCAGCTCGGGGGAGAAAAACATCTCTTCATACAGTGCTTTATCCTTGCCAGAGCTGTGGCTGGAAGGCTGGCCTAGGGAGCAAAACCCTGGGTTATCACAAGTTAATATTTTCTGCACTTCAGACACCCAGTAATGCATGTTTCTGTTCATACAGCTCTTGGGTACGGACTTTTTTTTCACCCCTACCTAAAAGGAATTTTTAAAATGTACAGATTTTTATCTAGTGCCTGTACTGATTTAATAATAACCTCACACCGCAGCAGTGGACAGCAGGTGGGGCTGTAAGACTTGGATTGAGCTCTCTCCTGACTCCACTCTGCACAGTTGTCACTGCAGAGTGAGGAAAACACACTGAGCTTTTCCTCTCACCTGTGTATGAGAAATCTAGATTTAGAGATTATGCAGATACCATGAATAAGATGATTGCATTAAAAAAAACTAAGCCCTTTTATTTCAATAATTTAAGTAGCTACTTAATATCCTGGAAAAATGTGGTAATGGGGTCCTCCCAGTTCAGGGAAGGGCCCTTTGTTCCTTGCTTTTGGGCTTCTGTTAAAATGTCATCTGGGAGATATTCTAGAGCTGGTAGGAACCTCAATCTCGAGGTGAATTTTTGCCTGCCAAAAAAAACCCCTATCACTGAACTCTACTCAGGAAGTGGAAAGATAAAGAAGTTGACAAGACACAGAGGATTCTCACATTAGACTCCAGTGTAAAATAAATTGGAAGTTTGATTTCCACCTCCCTTGCCCTAAGTCTTAAGTTCCTTCTGTTTATAGCCATGGTAGACACAAGAAGAACAAATTCATCATAAAGATATTTTCAGTTTCACCACTGTTAGCACAGTGCTGATTTGCTCTCTCTTCAGGCACCTGATCCCCAGTGCACTACAAAATGTAACTTTACCCTTCACTCAGTTTCACAAAACAATGACAAAGTTTGATTTTTAATTTGTGCCACCACATTAAAAATCAAGTTTTAACAAGCGCCTCAGAGGAGCCTATGTCAAGCTCCTTACTGAGTTCCTATGGAATGAAGCTGGCCCTCTCAGCCGTGTAAGTGGGGTGGGGCAATGCTGTATTACATTTTTGAGAAGCTTGTGACTTTTGAACTGATTGTTTCTGTGGATTACAGTGCAGAAGAGCCTCAGTAAGTAGAAGTGCAGGTTTCAGTAACTGCTATGCACGTAGACATGCATAAAAATAACTTTATATACCAAAATTGTTGTATCTACATCCAAAACATTAGAATGAGAGTATTTATAAAGAAAATCATTCTATGATTCTATAAAAGGGGAGAGGAGAGAAACCCACCACTCTGCTAATAGCCATTTCATAGTAACATAATACATTAAAGTCAGTTTAGTTTTCAAAGCCCCTGTTTTGGATTATTAGTACCCAATGGATCCTATAGAAAACTCAGTATAGGAAGTGACAAGGAAAGGCATGAAAATTTGGGTTTAAATTTGATAAATCATAAATATTTGTGCATTCAGTCAGTTCAACAGTTACACTGCTTTATCTTCCATTTTTTATCCTGTAGGGGCAGAACTATAGAACACAGATCCAATGTTAATAGATGACAGTTATTTTAACATCTATAGAATTCAGAAAAAATAGTTCACAGGTATTTGTGGGTTTTTTTTTGTTTTGTTAGACTTTTTTTGACACAGAAATACAGTGAAATTTTCAGTGTTTTTGCTCAAGGAATGAACTGTTTAGAATTATCTTCTTAAACAAAATCACTCAAGAAATTTAAATGTCTATTTTAGAAACTCAGAATTAAAAAATTCTTCCAGATGAGAATTAATTTAGAGAGGAAATAGAAAAGTTTGAATTTCATATACTTTTCAATTTGAGAACAGACACATAGGGAAATCCCACAAATAAAAACTATCAATATCACTCTTTCCTCACAAGTTTTATGAATTATGATGAAAGCCTGAATCAACAAATGCTTTAGAGAAATATTAACAGGTTTTATCATCAGATGGAAATTCCTGCGTCCTATTCTGATGCAACAATATTACAGGAAATCGGTCAAATATATTCCTGCATGGCTTCAGAATAAACCTCATGTAAAAAATTCTTAACTGGAATAGCAGCCTATCTGGCTGACTGCCTCTAATTATATGTCAGAGGAAACTTACTTGTAGATCCCTATCAGCAGAAAATTATGTGCTTAAATGCAGGATTCCACTGCTACTATGTGTGCTGTTATTTCTGGTAGCTCTGTAACTGAATGCTCAGATGTAATATTTGAAATGAGAAGTATGATTTTCTTCCTGTCTTGGATGTCTCTTTAACTGCTTGTGACTTCTCCCTGCTGGGCAAACACCCATCCCGGCAGGAGCCTCATTTCAGACTCTATTATATGTGAAGTCTGTATACTGCAGCATCATTCCCAACTACATTTACAAAAACTTGTTGCACGTTACGTGCCTTTCCTCTGAACTATTCTCAGTTGTTCGTATGGCTTCTCTGAACACTGTTACATTAAGGACAGCGGCTTTGCTTTCCTCCCTTCCTTTCTGTGCTTGTGGAGTGAGATTTGACAGTCTTCCCTAGGGACTTCAGACTAAAGTTTTGCATTTGAGAAAGTTGTCACAGAACTTCTCCTGCCTTCCCAATTCCCTTGGCTATACCCTCTGCTAGTTTTAGTCTTGTTATGTCTCAGCTCAACACATGTCAGCTGGGAAGTGCTTGAGCTGAACACATTTAGGCCATATTCCTGTCTGATGCAAGCGTGGGGAAGCACAGATGAGCCCATTTGGCTCTGGGTCATCTAATGTGGCGAGTATAAATCTTTTTGTTCAAAAAGCACAGGTGAAAATTTGTATTTTATGGCCCCTGCATATAGGCCAGATAAATAAAGGTCACATAACAGATCAAACTCCCTACATTGACTTACCTGTACGACTTATGTCTGTCTTTCATCAGGAGCTTCCACAGGGTAAGGTTGCTCTTCTCTGCAGGGCTGGAAGAGGTTGTAGCTGTCAGGGAGCAGTGTGACCAGGGCTATGCCATGACAGGGGCCAAGCCAGGAGCCCCAGGTGACCCCACAGCAGGCTAACCCCTCACTGGCAGGGTACCATCCCACAGGGCCCAAGCTGTGTGAGCAGAGCTGGAGATTTGAAACAGGGCCCATCAGGAACCTCTGACATGATGAGGAAATAAGTCATGTCCAGAATCTGGCCAGAGACAGGGCTGGAAACAAGGTCCCAGGTCCATCCAGGCAGCAGAGCTGGAGAGCAGCTGCTACAACACGCATCCCAGCTCTGTCCAGGAAAAAAGGCCAGACCCAAGAGCGCAGACAAACACTCATTCGAAAGAAGAAGGTGTACTGGGCTGAGCTGAAATAGGGCTCCTGGGCCGATGGAGTGTGGGGAGGCTCCAGGTGGGGCTGCTTAGGGCTATTAGAGCCCACAGGGCCCTGATGATGGCAGCTGGGTGCCTGGCTCTTTTGTGAGTGACAAGACCATGTGTTCTTCAGCTAAGAAATGAGGTGACCTACAAGAAACAATGGGCACCAAGGGCTGCAAGCTTTGCTGATTTGAGGGCATGTGTCAGAGCCAGGGGCTGATTGCCTACACTATCCATCACCCCCTGGGACTTGCCATTCCCTACTTGCTTCCTTTCAGAGCTCCCGCCAACTTTTGTCACCTCTTCCTTCATGCCAGCAGTTGTGTGTTCCTTCTTGGCATATGGCAAGATTCTTTGCTGCTTTGCTTCCTCTGACTGTGCACAGAGCAGCTGGTAAAAACAATCACATAAAGCAGAATTCCAGTGGGAATGGTAAGCTCTGAATGATTGCTGGTTTTTGTAAAATGGAGCCTCCTGGTCTTTGTAAATCGGAACAAGAAAATGGCTGGAGTGAAAGAATGGAGCAACTAAAAGCTCCATTGGAGCCAAAACTCTCTGGAGATTTGGAAAACTTAGAGGAAGTTTTAAATAACATATCATGCTGTGCTTGCAAGCATCTGTATTAGGATGCCAGCAACAGAGAAAATCAGTTAGAAGGTTGCCCTATTTCCAGAATAGCTGTCTTTAAAGTGCTTTATGTGCCTAATAATTCCCATGTAACTCAGGCAAATGGAAAGTAACGCTATGACTGTTATAAGGAAATTTGAAGAGTATGGCACCACACAACTACAAACAGTGAAAAATACAAACTGAAGGTGAAACCAGAGAACAGTCTGTGACAGAACTGAGTCTGAAGAGCAGTTTTAAAGGGCTAGATATGTTTCCAGCGGATATGAGTTTGTGAGCAGAATAAAAAAATTCTGGGGGCTACTACAGAAAAAATCAGAATTAACACCTCATGAAACATTTTGAGTTCACCAGGCAAAGAAGATCAACCAGTCCACAGTAATACTATGGAGGACAGTCAGTGCTCTGAACTTGAAGACATAAGAAAATGCAAACCACTATGAGCCACCCGAGGCAGAAAGTCATGTAGAGCTCAAAGTTTCAGTCCAGCAAAAACAGCAAGTGGAACTGGCATGTATTCAGCTCCCAGGGTATTTTATGGGGAAATTCATCAATATTTTGATAGGATGGAAGGCATGAAGGTTTAATGGAATGACGTTTTGATCTGGGAAAAAACACTAGCTGAGCATGGCTGGAGGCACAGAGGAACTATGGAGAGAACCAGATCTAAACTAAAGAAAACTTAAATCCTGTATGATGGAAGTGACATACCTTGAAGAGATAAACATCTAGATCACAATAAAGCTGAAGGTATCACTATAACGTAGCTCTGACAGATAAATAAGAAGGTACAAAGATTCCTTGAAATGCTGAATTATGAAGGGAGAATTGCCTCTAATCTGCAAGATCCGCATGGAGCCCTAATAAGGGGTTGGAAAAATGAAGTCAGCAGCATCTCAGAAATAGATCCTGCAAAATGAGATTATGACTTTCAGCATGGAGAAACCACAAGTGCACTCCCAACCCAGCTTGCTAATCAGAGAAGAGGTCTCAGTCTACTTGTGTGAACATCTGCAGTCAACATCTAGGCTCTCTGATATAGCTCTGACATCTTTTTGACAGTTGTCATCATGCTGGAGGCAGACTAAAGCACATTTAAGAAGTGTATTGCTATCATGTAACTTTATAAACAGAAACACTAGAGGAGAAAGGGGAGAGAAATGGCTAGGGACCAGCTCCAGGATGACTTTTGTCAACCTCCATTTTAAATCATAGATAGACAGTTCAGTCCTGAGCTGCCCAATAGTCTCTGCTTGCATGGTGGCTTGCCTGCTGTGTTTACCACATAATAATTTCCTTTGATCAGCTGGGAGGAGACTGACCTGGAAAAAAACATGGATATTTTTTTAGTTTCTGATTGTCTTTTGGTCCACATCTCTGCTCAAGACAGTCAGTATTGCTTAAGAAACGACAGTATTCAATTTTGGGAATGGCAGGAAATCTCAGAGAGTTCAGTAATAATAGTAAATATTTTTTGAAAATAGTTTAGATGGGCATGCTTTCAAATCCCCTTTCATCTGACAGCCTGACAGAAAGATCGGAGAATTTTGGAAGCCATGGCACCTCTATATACATGCTTCATTCTTGGCTTGATACAAAAATGCTTCATGATCTCTCAGTAGCTTTTGCTAGGCTACTGGGGAGGGAGAACTTGCCAGTGTATAGACAGCATTCTGATATGTCTTTTCTCTTGACATGGTATAAGCTGTAAAGCCATCGAGTTGGAAAGTCTAACATGTCTGGAGAAATTAGCAGGCATGGCCAAGGATCAGTTGGCTTTTGTTTTCTTTGTCAGTTTTCTTTGTGTTGACGGAAAACTGTATCAGAAGGAACTGTCAAGGCCTTTCATGGCTACCGAATGAGCGATGAGACATCCAGCTCTGCCTTACTTATGGTGAGAACTTGGTAGGAAAATTTACATGACACAGCTGTAGATCTTATTAGGTATGATAGGAATTTACATATTATACTGTACATTCATTTCAATATCAAATTTAAAAGGAAAATAAAGGTGTGCTTGTATTGTCTTTGTTCTGAATTCTACGTATGATTGCCATTGTTCTTCCCACTTTGCTTTGTTCATGCATTTTCAAACAACTCTGCTGTATCTATGACAAATTGAAACTTCTGCATGCTGCCCCTAAAACAAATCCCTTTGCCTTCCAGCTTTGAGTTTTAGAACATTTACAGGGTAGCTGAACTTGCTGATTGTCTAAAGAAATCAAAAAGTGAAAGTGCTAACTTTTATGATGTGGCCAGGAAATATTGATAAGTGACTAATTGTTCTAATAACACTCTTCCACATTTTCCCAGACTTTGTAGTGAAACAAGGCGATACTTATCCTGGAAATATCTGTACTGATGTCATAGTTACACCACAAATGGATGTAGCCCATCAACTGCACTAGAGTTACATTAGACATGAATCATTGATCAGCATTAGGTCATGATCTTTGCATTAATATACACTCAAGAACTCAAGAATAAAGTTGCAGTATAGAATCAGACAAGAGTATAAATACGACAATTTTACCTCATATTAGTAATGATAGTGTTTTAGTTCAAAAGGATACGAGCAATATGTTTTTTCACAAAAATTTCACCACATCTTGTGAGACGTGTACTAAGAATATTTCTTATTAATATCTAGGTTCATGTCAGGTATATTAGTCTACTCATCTTCTATTCCAATGGGGTCTTTTTTTGTGAGATGTGAAAAGGGGGGATTTTTAGTTGTAGCCTACTGAGATAGCCTATGTTTACATTCATGAGAAGAAGTGAAAACATCCACTTAGATGCAGTGATAATAGACCAACTTTAACTATAGATAACAGGGCATAGACCCTTCTAACCCTATATATTACATCTGTAAATATGACCCTTGCAACTTTCCCCATCAACGGATTCTGCAAAGAATGAGTGTCAATTGAGCAGGTGCCACCTTCCAATGCTCCAAAGTACAGGCAGAACAAACTCGAGTGATGCTATCTAGTGTGTTCCTTATTCCTGCTTAATCTGCCCAGATACATGGTAAAATAGTTCAACTAAGGTCATGTTGATTTTCTTGTTGTACTGGATATCAGTGGATGTCAAAACTGACAGTGAGATCCTCTAATTGGGACAGTACCAATAATTTTCCCTTTTTTTTTCGTGAGCCAACAGCACTTTATTCTACACAGAGAACAGCAAAAGTTCTGTGGATGGTGGGTGATTTTGAAACCAGAATTGCCTAAGTCCATTGAGGTCTTTGTGTGAACTAGGACAGCTAGGGCATCGCTTAATCCTGAGTTGTTTAAATTCTGCTCTGGTAATCACAGTCCCCTCCTGTTATAATGCAGGCGTACTGCTGTGACTGTATTAGTTCTTCTCCTGGAATTTCACTACAAATGATTACTGGAACAAGGAGCACTGGTGGGTTGGGGGAAAAGATTTATATTGTAACGAGATGATGTACTCTGTATGGCTTCTAGTGCTATGAGTGTCTGCTTGGAAATTAGGTGTGCTGTTTCTCCTTTTCATGGCCAAACACTAATTTAGCTGTGGTATTCATGCAAGCTCATTTGCAAAATATACGATACAGTGTATGTTCTACATACATGTTTTAAATGATCCTCAGAAGTTTTTTGTTCCCTTGTCATTTAGCATCTGTCTTAACTAGTGGTTCCCACTCAACTCCTGTCCTGCTCTATTTTCACTGAGCCATAGAAGCTAGAGCTGGAAAATAAGACAGCTAGCAACTCTGGGCTAGCAACTATCTCACAAATGCATGTTTTTATGTTCCTAAGTATATACAATGCTTTTGCGAGCCTTGTTCAGACAACCCTTCCTCTTTAGCCAGTCACTTAACTCCTCAATATTTTTCCTGCTTTCCATCTATTCTGTGTCTTTTTAATTGTGAACCCAGCACTCAACAGGAGTTTGTTGCTAAAGGCCACCCAAGTCTTCCTCCTGGGCAAATCCCAGAACTTCTATGTTTTCTTCTTTAATCTTTTGGCTGCTTTTGGCACTACTGGTCTCTTCGCTCTCATAATCTGTTTCCTTTCTGGCCTCTCTTGATTTCCCGTTAACTGTTTCCACTATAGTTGTAAGGTCTTCCTCACTGCCTGCTATGTCCCTCTCTTGTCTGTCACAAGTGTCCCTGAAGGTTTTGCCATTGGTCTCATCTGTCCCTGAATCTATTCACAAGAACTTCTGAGATCTTCCAGCTTTCTGTTCTGAAATAACTTCACTGCAATTAACAGACTGCATGTTTAAATTCCCAAAAGGTTAGAGACTTAATTTTTCATTTTTGGGGATGAGAGAATGAATGTAATGAGGGAAAGAAGGAGTGACAATATAGTCAATACAATTGGACCCACAGCCCCATTGTGATGACTGAAACCACCACTAGTTCACTTTTCCAGGAAACCTTGGAATAGAGAAAGTCAGAGAAAAACAAACAAAACTAGACATGGTTAGGATATAGAAAATATGTGCTATAATCACAGACACAAAAAGAATACAAGACAATGTAATAATAAATTACAGACAAAAATGTATACTTTACTTCTTACAGTTTGAAGCTGACCCTGCTTTGAGGGTGTGTGGAGTGGCTCAACCAGATGACCTCCTTCCGAAGTTATGACAAAAGAAACCTATTTCTAAAAAATTGTCTTTTCATTTAAAGCCCTTTAAAGGGTTTTACTAGCTTCTCAAATGATTTGTTTCACTGAGACAATTGTTATTTAGCACATGCTTTACCTCCTCATTCAGCCCAGGGTCCTGAGCAAGGCCTCCTCCCAGAGCAAGGCTTCCCCGACTGACAGCGATCTGTCACTTGTGATTTCCAGCAGTTATGTGATATAAAATTTACATCTTGGCTGGACCTATCCTGTGGAAACTGCTCCAAAGCAGCCATAAAAATGACTATGGTTTAATCTTTTCAGTTGAACTTCGCTTAGGAAGTTTCATGCATACACATAAAAGTCAAATCTATATGCTACCCATGTTTCTTTCCTACAAGAAACATGTCTAAGGGAATGGTTATAGTGATTTCTGGTTTTAAACTTACTTGGTTCCCAGTTGTTAGAGTGAATAAGACAAGTACTGTCTATATCTTTGTCTGAGGTAGGTAGGTTACTCACAGGAGGGCGTATAATATCGCAGGTACTTTTTGCAGTGACTAAGACCAAGTGTTTTATTTATCATATGGTGTTTAAGAACACAGTTGTACTGGAATCATTCATTCTCAGCTTTTGCCCAGCTTTTTTGTTGCTAAAGGTGGATGCACAACATGTAGATGACAAGAGCGAAGTTGTGTTGCTAATGTGGATGAATTTTCCCATGAATTCAGATTTAGCTGCTCAAACTGGGCCATTGCCTGACATTCTTAGGAATGTATTTTGTCTTTAAAAAGAAAGCTCCTTTCTTATCTTTGGAACAAGAACTTTGTAAGTGTGAAAGGTAATACCTCCCCTCCAGGAGGGTCTCATAAACCCCTGCAAATTCACTACTTTAAGACTCTCATTTTAATATCTTTTTTCCCCCAGAACCTATATTGGCAAAACAAACAAACAGAAGCAATCGCTCCCCATAAACCCAATCCCAAAACAAATTGGATTCCCTATTGTAACCACAGGATTTTTGACAGATCTACAGCAAGGATGGCTTTTGAAGCTTTACATGAAAAACATGCCTTATTAACAAGGTAGAACCTTTTCTTTAAAAAACGTATTAAAAGCAGATGAAAAATTACTTCTGACTCTGCTTAGATTTCTAAATTTTAGTAATACTTCTGAAAGTGTTTTATGATAATAAGTTACTATTAGCAATCTACCAAAGCTGAATTCTGTTGTGACAAATATTAGTACTTTAATCAGCCTATCTGAAAAACACGAACATAAGAAATATTGACTCTGATCCCTGTGAACTTGTAGAATCACTACAAATTTTCTTTCTCCAGCCTACAAGGCAGATACCACAATGTCTTATTGAAACACAAACCCTCAGTTCCTCCAAGATACCAGCTAGAGGTGGAACGTAAGAAAACTCTGGAAATTGCTGTCTCAGAGACACCCTGCCGGCTTTCACTGCCTCCAACAATCTGCTGCAAATTCTCAATTTTCATCTTAAAATAATGCTTTTATATTTTTGCAGTGGGCAATTACAGGCATCACAGATCACAGGAAAAACAGATGTGCTGCTGACCAGTTAACTTAGTCTTGCAGAAAACTGTCTACAGCCACACAGCAGCAGATGGCAACTTACCCCTGTTCCACTTCATTACCTCAGTAAGGTGTGAATGGCAAGGCTTGCAATTTGTACCACTTAGATACTAATGTTTTTAAGCACAGGGAATTTCTTTCTTTTTAAAAAACAAAGTAACAGCTAACACACACACCCCCCTTCATTTTTGTGAGAGCTGCTCAGAACAGCTAAAGCCGTGGAAAGAAGAAATACAAATACCTGAGCTTTCAACAGCAGAGCCTCATAGGTTACATGGGTTTCATACAGTATGTAGGGCAGGACTCTGAGCTCTGTGACACAGGTAGAAAAGTAATTTCATTACTGTGGAATTAAAATCAACTGCACTACATATGCAAAGCAAGGTGAAACAGAAGGTATGGAATGATGAGAATGAAAAAGAATAATCTGCAAGTGAATAGTTCAGCTGTATTTCATAATTATTTGTTACAGGAGCCCATATAATAAATACTTCAGCTGCATCTGTTCTCCTTAAGAAAAAAAATGCTGACTTACTGAAAATCATCAATTAAATTACAGACATCTTGGTTAAAGTGCTCATAGGAGCTACTCCAGTTCTATTCCTAGAGGTTTTTTGCAAAAATAAGGGAGGACAAAGTATGAAACATTCTTCCAACATAACTGCTGAGCCTTCTACTGCTGAGCAACTCTACATATCTCATCTACACAAGTCTTTTCATTGAAATGCCTAGAAACACCTTTGGTGCAGATGGACAATGGCATACAATTCTTGTCTCTGTTTGCTCAGAATGCATGGTCACCCAAAATAATCCTCAAACAAAGGAGGTGGTTATCCCTCGGTATCGCAGGTGGGACAAAACTGAATTGAGCTAAATGTTATAGTTTTCCTTCCCAAAAGGAGAATCCCACATGTACAACTCTCACTTCATCATCAGACATTGCTTCACAATGGAATTCCTCCTTTGTTTTTGTGATAATGCGGAACTGACTTTTCCAGGTTACAGGTGTTTTTAATGCATTTTGATCTCAGTGTTTCAGCTTCTTTGTCTGAAGAAGGGAACTGCGTGAAACTATGGGCATGCTTTTCTTATAAATGTTTTTAAGGGTAGAGCTTACTGCATTGTTTAGAACTGTCTTTTTTCATGCTGCTAATAAAACTGTACTCATAGTTATTTAAAATTGTTGATATTTCTACTTTAAATTCTGATTTTTGCAATCTCTTCACAGAAATAGACATGCAAACTTAATACATTACAATATGGAGCCTGAAAATGTATGCCCCTATCTGTGTGAATTTTTCCCCTTATATATCTATTTTTTCATGAATCCTCTGCGTGCTTCCCTCTCTATTTTTTTCTGGGAGAAGGTGGTTAGGTTTTCAAAAGGAGAAGGTTGAACTATCAAGCTGTGCAGTTTCCTACAAGGGTAAGAATTGCCACAAAAATAATTAAAAAATATAATCACTAATGCAAGGAAAAGTTTTAAAACCTGCCAGCTAATGGTATGTTCCTCAAGGCATCCCTAGAATTAAGTATTTTTGTCAATTATTTAGTAAGTGCCTAATTTGCTGCTACTGGAGAAGAAAATTACATGGTTGCTTCTAAATTATTAAACAATATTTTGATGACATTGACAGAACAAATAGAAAGATATTGACCACAGTCATCATGCTGTGGACAAATTCTTGCGGTTTTCCTTGTTGTCTTTTTATGTGAAATTGAAGAGAAGAAAAATGTCATTAACTGTTATGAGCTATATGTGCAAACTGTGTGGAAGCTATGCCAAAAGTTCACCTTCCTTTAGATTTTTCTTGTAGGATCACTCATTTATAGGGATTTTTTCTAAGAAAACATTTAGAACTGCACAGAGAAACTTGATTGTACCATACAGCAAATTTTCTGGCTTTACAGGATTTTTGCTCTTCTCCTAATCAAGGTCTGTTTGCAGTCTTTTGAAAGAAATGTCTGCACCCTCAATGGCATTTTAATAAAGTGATACCCAGATTTCAGGCTCACTCCACTTCACCTCCTTTTTTTAGGCACATTCATCAGGAAAGTTTAATTTATTTATTTATTTATTTTACTAAATTTCAAGTGTCCAGCAGTGAGGATCACTGTAATCTAGGGAGAGAAATGTCTCCTGTTGATTTTAAGCCCAGTGTTGTAATTCTAAATGGTTTCCTTGGAGGACACTTAGTTTGGGCATTCCAGTATAACCATCACAGGCCACACCTGTGTTCCTGCTAGGTAACAGCTTCCCCTCGCCTTCCAGAGCTGTTGAAAAGCTTAACTTGACCTCGTGTAGAAGAAATAATCCACCAACACACTAAGACTCCAACCTGAGTAATGACACATGGATCACCACTTTCAATGACTTACTCTTTACACAATATGTTACTTTCAAAATTTGAATGAAAGAATCACCAGAACTGGCCATAAAAACTACAACTTTTTGTAAGTTCAACCTTTGTTGTGGGATCTTCATGAGAAAGCCTACAGATACTGTATCACAGTTAAAATGGAAGATAACAGCTACAGAATTTGAAGTCCAAAATTCTCCAAAGTTACATTAGAGCCATTTTTGGAGAAGGATTACAGGCAAAAGAAGGTCCAATTTTTAGAGAATCAGTCTCCTGATATGCCAGTGCTTAGCAGTTTGATGGATTAGGCTGCTATTGAGTATTCAGTCAGTGCCAACATAGCTTTTCGTGATGTTATTCATCGCTTCCATTCTGCCTGTGCACACATTTTCTCTTGAGAAATGGTTTTCCAAGAGTTTTTTAAGTAAAGCTCCAGATGGCTGGAATCCCAGTATGATGTACCGACTGGCAATGTTCTTCAGACAGGTTACAAAAAGAAAACTCGGGTGGTGACTTCTTTCTGAAAGAGCGTAGCAATTTTGCATTCATTAATATATTTGGGAGCAACCTCTTCCATCTCAGTGCATTCCAGTCAGGTCACTGTGAGTGACACGGAGCCTCCCTACTCTCCAGATACAAGGTCTGACGCTGTCGCCCGTAACTTCTCTCTCTACTGGAAAGGTCTATCTCACCAAGAGGTTAGATTCACCTTGGCCATTCCATACCACATAAAAAACCAAATATCTCATGTCACAACCTTTCTGTTCCACGTATTCAGCGAGTTTCAACAGTATAAGCAGACATAGTTCAGGCTCAGAATATATAAACACAAAGATTAAGATGCCCTTTTGTCCTAGGCTTTGGCACCTTGCAAGGCAGGGAAGCGCACTGGCTGCATGGTGCGAGGAAACCAGCCCAGAGGCTGCTTGCACGGCTCATGGCCGGCCACTGCGATTGCCACAGGGACTGTTCAGAGAGGCCTGAACGCAGCTCAAGCGCTGGGTTTGCCTCGTGAAAGTTTTTGTGGAAGAAACTGGTGAACAAAAGGGGGGGGCGGAATGTTACTTTATATATGGCAAACAAATTACATTGTCATTAATATTGCAAGCCTTTTTTGCAGAAGAAAAAAAAATCCCTGCTTTATTTTAAGATTTTTAGTATGGTTTATTCTGAGATTTAGAAAACACAAGAGAGTCAGGCCTTCCAGACAAATGCATTTACATTGACGGAATGCGTTTGCACTAGCTTTACAACAATGGCCTAGAGAATACTTGCAATTCACATTGGACTTTTTTCTCTTTTTTTTTTTCTTACTGCTTGGAAAATGGACCTGGTTCATGGGCCTAATTCACAGCTACCACACCTACTCTCTCTGCCCAGAGAGTGAAGAGAATGAATAGGTCAATCACCTGACATATTTCCATCCAATTTCAAGGGTAGAATGTGTTCATTTTCTGACTAATGGCATGTCATTTTGCAGAAGCCTTTGGTCGTGAATTAATCCTGGAATCAAAACAGATTTTCCGGGGAGCAATCTTCCATCAAGTATTGATTTTTTTACACTCATGGAGTCTGTACTCCCTAATTTAACCTGACAATGATTCTGCACAATGGGCTGGGAGCACCTTGGCAACTCACAGAAGGAACTTTTAGTGTCTTTTCTTTCTGCAAAGTAATGGAGGGGTAGGGAGTGGGGAGAAGAAAAGACCCAAACAACACAGTTGGTCACTGAGGGAGTGTTTACTGTCTGATGTTTTATTTCAGATTATTTGGCATGGAGAAATAATGCAAACTTTAGAAGTAATGTAAGCTGGAGATGTCTCTGAAAGACCCATGACTCTGTGAAATCCTGTTTATGGTAAGAGTCCCCTGCTGCTCCTGCACCTTTTCCTCACCCCCGGCGCTCTTGGATGGTAATAATACAAAGCCTGTAATAGCATCTCTGGTTGGAGCTGGTGCTTTTATGAGGTGACATTTTACTCTACAATAAATAAATAAATAAATACATACATGCTTACACACAGAGAAGCATAAAAATGCCTCCTTTCCCAAAAAGGTGTGGTTTTTTTTTTTTTTTCCTCTGGCCTCAGAAGTCCAGCTACCAAAAGCTACACTTTCCTTTTGGTTTCTCCTACAAGACAAACTCCTTTGTATCTGCTCTGCTACATGCTCTGTACTAAACATCTGCTCTAGCTGTTTGTTCTATTTATTTGACTACTTGCACCAATGAGAAGGGATGAAAAATCTATTGTTACGAAGCAATAAAACAGAACAGAATGAAAAGCTAGAAATCATTTAGAGACAGGAAGATTGATGGGACAAAATGTGAAGAAGAAGCCATCAGAAGCTGTTTTTTAATAGAAAACCAAGATGGGGCATTTTTGTTTTTGAAGGTACCACTGCAGAAGAAAATAATGCAGTGTAATCATCATTCCCAGGTTAAAACTCCTTTCTTAGAGATGAGAAGCAATACATATATTTAAGAGATAGTGGATAAGGTGCCCGTCCTTTTGCCTTATTCTGAAACTGAAA
The DNA here is from genome assembly GCA_011057875.1 of Pterocles orientalis. Classification (NCBI taxonomy): domain Eukaryota; kingdom Metazoa; phylum Chordata; class Aves; order Pterocliformes; family Pteroclidae; genus Pterocles; species Pterocles orientalis. Next base: position 470,967 of record WKFP01015198.1, on the reverse strand, counting down.
TGGAAGAGGTTTTAAGCATCTTGCACAAAGGTCTTTGCAGAAAAATAACAACATCTCTGCTGATGATTTCTCCATTAGAAACGCTACATTACTGGAAATATTGCTATATGACCTGAAGAATAATACTTTTTTTCCTCTGCCACTTTAGAGACACACAATTTGAGAGGTATTTTGTTGGAAAGCATTTTTTTTTCCCCCTCTATAAAATAGCCTTTCAGTTTTACTTGGAATGGATGAAATACAAAAGCCTTTCTTGGCCCAACAGGAAAAGGTTTGGAGAAAAGCATAACAGTCCTTCCTTCAGTGCAGCCACCACAAACCTAACATAACAGTTACTTTTTCAGGCATATCATACCAAACCATTACAAGCCGTATATCTGACTGTGCAAGTTTTTGAGTGATGGAACACTGGCATTGTCAGTGCTAAATTCAAGAGAAAACAAGAAGTGTAGAAGAGGAAAATGGCTTCAGAAAAGACTTAAACTCATCTTGTGCCTGGCTGAATCAGGACTTAAATTCCTGAAAACTGCAGGATTTTAATATATGGAATATTTGCTGAAAATAAATAAACTGAGATACACAGAAGAGGTCCACATACAGTTTCAATAATTATATTAAGTAATAAAACAGTAATATTTACTCCAGAACACTAACAATACCGTATTATTTTTCCATTGTACTATTTTAGGAATGCCTTGGAAACCGTGAGGTAAGTGTTTTCTGGCCTCATCAAAAAGGCTAGGGTGAAGAGCCCTTGTGTGAAAAGTTTTGAGTGATAGAATATGTTTAAATTGTTACAAATGTTTATAAAAGTGCTTCCAGGCATAAAGATGATGACTGAAATCATACATGGGAACTGTTGAAGACAGCTCTCTTATTGTTAAAGAACTCTTTTCTCACCAGTTTTTTTTTCTACTTTCATCTCATTTTCCAAAGACAGTTTGAAAGAGGACTGCTTCTTTTCTTCCTTGTTTTATGAAAGTGCCTTTGTACATTAGGAAAGAGCTTTAATAACACGCACTTTGTAAAAGTCAAAAGTGCTCTATTACCTGTAAGTACAGAAGTAAATAGCACTTGTTTTAATTGAAAACATTAAACTTTTGTAGCTCTAAACACATCAAAGACACATCAATTTGTGCATCTGTTCCAAAAGGTGAATTCCACTGCTTTTAGGCACACGGCAAAAGAATCAAGCTTATTAGAGCTATGAGAAATTTCCAAATTGGAATGCCTTTCAACCTTCAAGTGGTTAAAATATGGAAATAGCTAATGCATTTAGCATGTGAGCCCACTTTGAAATAGTGAGTGGTTTAACTGATTATCCCCATCAGCTGAGATGGACCAACTGACCACAGACACTGTCTCAGGTTAGCCTGGCTTCAAGGGAACACATGGTGCCTTACATTTTAATGAAATAGGTTCATCTGTAGGTTAACGAACAAAGGGAGATATAAGCTGTTGTGTTTTACTTTACAGGAGCATGCACTCAGCCTTTTGCTGTGGTTTGATTGAAGGACAGTACGATTTTGAATCACTGTAACTTGGCATTTCTTCAAGTGTACTTAAACTTTATATACACAGAAAAGTGTAGTGATTTACTTAGTGCCAGTGTAACAAAACTACTTCTAAACTAATTTATCTTCCAGCCTTCAAGACAAAACTTAAATGACTTAAGGAGTGTCTTATATTTAGTTGGTCAGTTATTAACTTAACATGAAATAATATAATGTCTCACAGTAGCGGTCAGAGTGATTTCTGAGCCAAATTGAGTTACGCTAATAAAGCTTTTGAGACCAGATGAGGGCTGCTGACTGTGGCACAGAGTATGGGCGAATGATGAACACAATCCCACAACCATGGCTTAACAAGTTACCATCTGTCAGTAGAGCTCTAGTAACTGACTGTGATTAGATTTCATTGTGATTAAAAAGCTAATGGAAAGGGGAAAAATAAAAGCAAAAATCAATTACATCCCCAACCATCAAAATACTAATAGGATTTTAAATATTTGTACAGAACTTGACTTCCCGATTTCTACAGGCTTCTTGTCCCTTAAAGGGTAAGCCTTCTTTTTCAGAAGCCTCCTGTCCACTATTATTTATTTGTGTTACCATTTGCCTAGAGGCTTATGTCAGCACTCCAGCCACGTGGCACCAGCATACACAAGTTATTGTCTCTCTCCCTGACAAAGGTGGCAATAGTGCTTGGAGTCTCCACAGAGTCACATGTAGTATGTGATCCCCTGATGTAACTTCCACACTAGGGCTCTACTACAGCCTTAATGGTGTGTGATGCTTCTGTGTGGATGAAATCTCCTTCACATATACTACTCAGGAATGACTGCACAAGGCTCGATGTCCCTGACAGAGAAGGGATGCTGCAGCTACAGGCACTGCCAATATCAGAATTGAAGTCTCCTGATTCTCAGGGGTACATTGATAATAATTCCTTGTCCTCCATACCATTAATAGCTTAGAACATAGTATCAAGATTTTCTCTCACTCTTTAAAGTCAGGCTTAACAGGCAAAATGAATTTCTTTTTCAACAGAATCTCCAGCTCTGTAAATTCCTTATCCTCCTGCTGCTGCACTTTGCCATGTGGGTAGAAGGAGGTATTATGTGAAGATTTCTTATGCATTTTTCAAATCTAAAAGTAGGAATGTATCTGTGCAGCATATAGACATTTTCAACAAAATTGTGACACCCTAGAGTCAGTAGTCAAATTTTCCACGACTTCAGGCAGGCCTATGTTTATTCAAGGTGTTGTCCACAGCACCTAGAATATTCAACTGGCACCAATCTTTATGATAAGGGAAGAAAGAGGTTAAAAAAATTAAATCACATTTAGGACCCTTACTTTCAGCTAATTTTAAAAGCATGCTGAGTCCACTCCAGCTCCTTTTGAAGTGAATAGGAAAGAAGCAACTGTTTTCCACTTTCAGACAGAAGCCACAGTTAGAGGTCTGCGTTTTGACTTCAGAGCTTAACTTCAGATGCTCCCTTTGATAAAATATATTATTAATTTATTATCCATCACTCCTACATAAAACACACAAATAATATGATACACCACATAGCCTATCCCATACAATATGCAGTCAGGGGAAAAAAAAAAGTTTTTTTTTTTTTTTTTTTGTACAAATCCTTTTAATTTGTTTCTTGCTTTGTATCACCCCAAAGATGAGTTGTTCAATTAGAGGAATATCTGCTTAATCAGTTTAGATCCAGACTAGGTTGCCAATTATCATTACTAACCTGTAAGTGAAGTCCTTGTATTACAAGCAGAACAAAGAGTTTCAAAAAAAGGCTGCTAAATAGTTGTATTCTCTCCCTACTTCACATTTAATTCTTTTATTTACCCAGTCTATTCTCTCCCCCTTGTTTCGAGAACTCCTGTCTGCAGAGTAAGAGCTGAGTTTCTGATGACTCAATATGCCACAGCTGTGGGCTCAGGAATGCAGGTGCCACGTCCTGGCATGTCATCAGCACTGCTGACTTGGGGCTGGTGTTCAGTTGGCAGCAAAGGTAGAATAAAATGCACTAGCTTCATCCTAGCATGGTTAGAAGGTCCGAGTACCCCAAAATCTGGTGAAGATAATTGGGGTATTTTAATAGTTGATTACCCCAATTCCCCCTGTCTATTGTCTTGGTTGTGATGCTTCTCTGATAGCAAGCTAAGACAAATTCTATTTACTAATTCAGCAGAAAACTAACTCAGGTAGCCCTTAACCCATTGTTTTTTCTCCTGGATTAATGAGCTGCACATAAACCCACAGTCGTGGGCTATTTGAAACTAGACTGCTGAAACACTTGTTAAATTTTGTATTTTTTGGAGGGGGTGAGGGGATGGGAAACTAAGCAAAAATGTAATATGAATCTGCTCTTGGGCAATCAAGATCTTAAGCTGCAGCAGCTGTTTCTGCTCTGACCCACCCACGAACGACCTCAGCAAGAGAGGGCTGTGCTTACCAGTTTGGCTTAATATTTGCAATAGAGGGGGAATATGCACTCCAAAGTTACTCTTCTGCTGGTATAATCCAGGTAAAACATTTGCAGAGTATTTCTCTCCAAGGAAGCCTCTCTCCCAAAGCAAAGATAACATTGTTTAGTAGCTGTCAGGGGGCAGCCAGAGTGGCAGCCCCTTAAGGGACTGGAAAGGGGATGATCCAACCAGCAGCACTTGCTAGCTAGGAACTGGTCCCACCATCCCTGAGAGAGGTGGGCAGGGGTAGGCTGAGCGAGGGTGGGAAGCTGGGCTTAGCCCAGGTTTTTCAGGCAAGTTTGTGGTGCTAAGGCAGGTTTGAGGTTGTGCCAGGACGTTAGCTAGCAGGTCAGGCCAGTTCAGTGGGGTGAGCTGCCTGTGGAGAGCTGGGGGTCAGGACTCCTCTGGCAGGGACTGATGGCCCCAGGCTGGGCTGAAACAGGGTCCTGGGCTGTGGGCAAGAGCCGGGGATGCCCTGGGGGGACTGGGTAGGGACAGTGAGGTCTCTTAGGGTCCTGACAGTACCACTCTTTGCATAATTGTTGAGAAAATAAACCCTAAATCAAACTGACAAAGCCCGAAAATGCAGCCAGTTTTTCCACCTTAAAGGGAGAAAGACCAGTGGCTCCTGGAGCCCACCTGCCTTCTCATGAGCCCTAGAGATCTTATCCGGTGGGGTCCATCCTTGCTCCACCTCTGCCTCCTGAGACAGCTTCTGCTTTTCAAAATGCTCTGTTTTGCTACTCGGACATTGCAGGGGAGTGTCTTTAAAATTGCCTCTTCAGTTTTCCATGTATTTGCTAATGTATACGTACATGTTACCTGCCAAGACAAATGCTGATTGTGAGAAACCAGAATAATTGTCATCAGTGTGGAAATGTATTTTCAAATATGCAGAAATCTGTGTTGGTTGCAAGTATTAGAGTAGGCATGCTTTAAATGTCAGTACCATTTTAACATCTAAAGAAATCTGTAGAATTAATGATGAGATTCTCACTGTAAATGTATTGGGAATGGCAGTGCTCAGTTACCTGTAAGTGTTAAAACATTGTCTACTAAGAGCTGACAAAGACAATCAGCAGATGCATGCTTTAGTTTGTCAGACGTTCAGCCCCTGGAGACCTGTTCTAGCTCACTCTGTGTTCGTCTGAACGTTGCGTTCATGGTGCCAGGAGGAGTGGTCTCGCCCAAGATTATAGTGACTTCTGGCCTTGGGAAACAGAGGGGTAAACTCAAAATGCCTCGAGATGATCTGAGGGGGCTGCAGTCACTAGTGCTCTGGGTGGTGGTTGCTGTGTGAGTGCTGCAGTGGTGTATCCTGTACTCACCTGTGCAAAGATGTGACAAGGAAGCTGCTGTAAAGGCTTTCGGAGAAAGATAACAGCAGTCTGCGCTTGTGGGAAGCAAAGGAAGAGCAGAATCCACAGGGCTCTTCTCCAGGGGTGCCCTGCCAATGTGCAAACACAGAGTTTTAATCCTTCAGAGGTTGTGGGTACACCCGTACAACCTTCCAAGTGGTTGTTCAGGTGGAAAATGTCAGTGTTGCCAGAGCTAAACAGAGTAATTTATGTACTTTCATGTAAATAGCTCTATTACTTTAGATTATATTGGGTAGTGGAAAATAACGAACAGCCCGAGTCATTCAACACCAGTGCAGGTTGCTTCGAGTAATTTCCAGTAGTGACAGGCTATCTTGACTGGATAATTTATGTTTGAATTTGGTCTAGTTCATGACATAACTTGCTGTTCACCACTGAACTGGACTGGACCCTTCCACCACATCTGAAAGGAAATCAGACCCCTCCTGAATTTGGGGTCTGAGTAGGGAGCTGGCTTCTCTTAGGCTGCAGAGAGATGCTTCTGCTAATTATCTTATTTGTGCTTTATGTAACGACCCTCAAAGCAGCTAGGGCATCTGCTACTTGAAACTTAGTGTAAGTGGTTATTTGAGTTTTTGACTTGGACAATAAAGATGTCCCTGCAGCTCAAACCCCCAAATCTCTTCAGAAAGCAAATACAGAAAGGTCAGTGATCAAAACTACTAATGAGTTTCAACACACAAGCAGAGAACTTTTTTTTTCCAGTTTTCATTCACATCTCATTTATTGTTTGCTACCATTGACACTGCTCATAGTCTAATCTCAGGGAATCCAGATTCTCTCCTGCTCACTCCCTTCCTTGTAGCTGCTCATAAGAATTTTTATTATTTTAAAACTGTTCTGAATCTACGCAGGTGTATAAATATCTTATCTCCCCTCCTCTTGCCACATCGCCCCATGCTGCCAACAATAAACCTCTGTGAATTTACTTCTAGGAGGATGTGTAAGAAAACATTTTGAAAAAAGTTGTTAGACTTTTATATGGTTATTTTACTTGTGCATTTCACTTTGCTGCAGGCAATGGCAGAAGAAAAAAAAATCAATCCATATTTGTGTGGAATGAAAAGATGAAAAGAAAAATAAAAAACCCTTCCAAAATAATTAGCTGTGTAGTGTAGGAACGAAATAATAAAAAATACTTGACCTGTTCTGCTGCTGCGCCCTTACAATACACAAACACATTAAGAAAAATTGTTAGGAAGGTTTATTTTGGGGAACAGGCTGCTCTTGTTCTGGAGACTAGTGAATGCTAACCTTTTTGCTAAAGCCTGGAACCTCCCCAGTTCTAATTTAGGGGTGAGTGCTTGAAAATGCAACTGAAGCCAGGCACTTCTTTAGAAAAAGATTAAGTGGGTCAACCATTCATTCAGCAATGGATTCAAATGTGACTAAAATAACCACAACTGAAAGATTTTATGTATCTATCCATATCTGTGGAGTGCTTTTGTGTGTATATATAAAAATAAAAACACACAAATACATACAGTCACGTAAACACGTATGTGCTCCTTTGCATTTCTGTGAATCTACATTCACATGTGCACGCACGGTACATGTGGTTAATCTCCCATCTTTTCCAAAAGGCTGAACACCCCTGTTAAGTCTCCGGAGGATGCAGAAAGGAAATGCAGTTGCAATTGGTTAGGTTGGCAGGTACTTGAAAAATAGTTTACTTAAAATGGGAGGACTTCAGAATGGCTTAAACATACAGCCTTACCATGACAGTGCATTAACAGTGGCCAACTCCAGCAGGCAAGATTAATATTACTTATAAAAAGTCTGGTGTAGAATGTTTGTTGTACTGCCAACAACACTGTATAGGAGGTGATTTTTTTGGTCCCTGGCAATGATTTTTGCACAGCTTACTGAGTAATCATTGTCTACAGTGTGTTTTTTTCCATCATAAAGTCTGTAGAAGGAATAATACGACCCTCATTTTTCTTCTAGCTTCTAAGGGGAAGTCTAAAATATATGCCTCATGCCAGTGGTCCATAAACTCCAGTTGTGCTCAGGCACTGTGCAACCTGAGGCTACCAAGATCAATAAAATTATTGAACCCACAAATATTTCTACAGCTAGACTTTTTGGAAAATTTAGAGAAGCATATATATCTGTATGTAAGAAAAACAGACAAAGAGGCCGTTGTTGGTAGGAGGAGCAAAGTCTGCTGGATTTAGACTGCAAGACAGTGAACATCAGAAATGTGATGTTCATGGTTTGATACCAGAGCAGTATAAATTCAAGTGATGCAACATTTTCAAGAAATGGATTTAAGGAGGATGGATGACTGGCTCTGGCAATTGCTAATAAGACACAGAATGTTTCCTGCCAAGGTCACTGGTTTTACTACATTTCATTATCAATTATTAAATATCTCTTCCTCTTATTTATTAGTTTACAAGTCGTTTGCACACGACACCGTTTGTGTCCTATGTGAGGTGAATTGTTGATGACAAATCAGGCTCAGAGCAGTATCTGTAACAGGAAAACTGTTGTTACATTGCTGGTGGCTTGCACTCTGTCAGGAGTCTCAAGTGGAAGGACAAGGTCTATGTAGGGGTATAGAGCTTGACTGTTATTTTCTCTCTTACTGTATGTGCTATATTGCATCAATAAGAAAGCTAGGTCTTGTTTTTTCTACCAGTCTGATACCTCACATATGCAATAAACTTCCTCCCAGCATGGTAGCAGGGAATTTACCATGTGGTCAACAACTGGCTTTCTGCTCAGAGATGCTCATGTCTAGGGCCACCTTACATTATGAAATAAAAATAATGAATTTCAATTTTTCTTCTTCACTACAATGGAAACAAAGGGCAAGCTGCTTCAGTATCAATATGAAAACAAGAGCACATTTCAGCACACTTCAAGCAAAGGGGGTGGACTGGACTATGTTTAAAAATTACCTTACCAGCTCATGAAAGAAAAGGTCTCCAGGACTGTATTTTAACCCAGTTAGCTGTATGCCTGAGCTAACCCCCACTATTTCATCAGATTTTCCATTTTGGAGACTGAAAGTTTAGTTCTGCTGTGCTTTTCAGCTCCTCAGTGTCTGTGGTTGCACAATGAGTTTGCTTCCTTATTCGTACCTTCCATACTGGCATGCTGAACTGTCCTTACACTTCAAGAGCTGGGCACCACATAGCCACAGGATTTACTACTAGGTAGCTCATGAAGATGCACTCCTAGTGCAGAGAGCTGCCTGTAAGGTTGGTGTGGGCTTCATTTGGCCTTGCAGGATGTTTGGCTTGCACAGTGCTCTGTGGTAGGACATCTGTTTTCCTCTTTGGGTGCGTTCAGGAGAGAGCAATAAGCCTCACTGCCAAGCATGATCAACCATTATTGTGATAAATTGAACTAGATATGGACTTTGCCGGCCTCCTCTAACCCATTTTTCTGCACAGGTGCTGAAGGCAGTGAGCTTCAGAGCTTCTTTGAAAGCAGATGAGCATTAGAAGAAGAGGAAAACATTGAAATGTTCAAATCCTGTCCAGTTCTGGAACCAACACTCAAGCAGCTAAGCAACAAAGCTACTTAAGGTAAATCTATAATCTCGTGCACTTGGACATCCACCCCCAGATTAAATAGGCTGCTTCCAATGTACAAAATCTTGCTGACAGCAGTCAACAAAAATGGCCTCAAACCTGTGGCAGATTTTGTTAAATTAATGAATGAAAAGTTGTGTTTATTTCTCTCCTGTGTTCACAAAAACCCTGTTTCTCTGATTTAAACCCTGAGCCAGAAAAATAGACTTTCTAATACAATACCTCATAAACAGCTTCTATTGGGAGGCTGTTTTGCTCTCACCCTTCCTTTTAATCACCTTCCCAGTGCAATAGGAATGGAATGCTTTTTTTCCAGCTAGAAATTTCATCCTAAATTACAATATAACTGCTGTATTTGAAATGGAAGTCACAGACTGCTTTCCTTTAAAGACCTCTCCACACTAAGGAACAGTTTTAAAGACAGCCCAGGCCTACCTACCTGTTGTGCTGGGAAAAGAGTTGTGCCCATTTATTGTAATTGAAATGCACCCCTGCAAGGTTTACTTCTCTGAAGAAGCCAGCAGTGGCCTTTATGAGAGGAAGGATGTGGGACCAGACAGCCCACTGATCCTTGCCGGTGTATGCCTGGTTCTGAGCCATCAGTGGTGTAAACCACATGGAAAAATACAAGGAAATGTGAGCACCAAGACTAATGAAATCTGGTTTCCTAGAATGTGCATCTCCTGTGAACTCAGTGTGCGTGGTGGTTTTTTTTGTTGTTGTTGTTTTTTTTTTTTTTCTTCCCTAGAGCTGAGGATTTTTGAAGGACTTTGTCTCCTTGTCCCATGTTGATTCTCTGGTGTTGAGTAAGGGTTGAGCTTATTGCAGTCGTCTTCTCACCTGGGACTCTAACCTGCCTCTTTCTTCTCTAGGCTATTTTCATGAAACCTGTAGTTATCTGTTTTCAGGTTAGTTTGAAACTGGATGATGTTTTAAAGCATTGAGGTTAAAATTGTATGAAATCTTAAATAGTTAAAGGAAGCAAGCATGCAATGGGTTTTTTTCTTTATGATACCGAGCTAACGTGGCTATGTAAACATTTAAATATACACAGAACTGATTGCTTACGTGAGACACGATTGGACTAGGATGGAGATGCTGGCTTTGCATGTAGGCACATTCATTTTTACATATTACAGAATTACAGTATGTTGATATAATTAAAATAGAAAAAATCAAGCTGTGCACAATCAAAAAAGCCCAACTATACCATGGGACCCTTTGAAAATGGACATTACCCTCCTGCCCTCTAAAAACCATGAATGATTACATATTTAAATTAGTTTTAGGAAAACTATTTTTATTACTCTAGTAAAATAATCTTAGGCTCAACATTTATCTTTTCAAAGATGTTAACTTGTTTAGTACGGTCAGGTTTCAATTTTAGCATGAAATTCAAGCCATTTCCAGACATAAATGTAACTTGTCATACTCTCATCTTCAGTTGATGTCTGGGGCCACAGGACCTGCTTTTGATATCACACCTTTAACCACAGCAGAAGAAAGTACATTATAAATAATACAGACTCCTCACAAGCTTGATGTGCAGTGGCTGTATGCTCAGCTGATACCAAGTGATTGATAGGCTTTTATTACCGTGTACGGCTGTTCTAACACATCTTAAGAAGAACATAGTCTGTCAGTTGTGCCTTTTTCTTTTTTTAGACAAGGCTGCTGCTGGCATTTCAGAGGAAATCAAGGCAATTGGGGGTCTGAATTAAAAACCACCACCCCTGTTGGTGAGCTGCTCAGTCCTGAACGCTGTTGTCCATAATGTGGCAAAATGCAATGGTAAAGGACTGCGAATGATGCAAAAACCCAAACCTCCAGGTCTGTTGAGCGGAGGGAGAGAGAAAAAAACCCCAAACCTTCCAACCCTTTAATTCTCAATTATTTTCAAGAACATCATGATCTCATATGGGAGTGATTCATATTAAATCTGAATTCTCAGATTAAAAAACAAATCCCAAGAGAACCTTCCCTCTTGATAAGTCTGTTTTGCTTCCTGAGTGGTAGTTTAATTGAAGTTTAAGTCAGCAGAAGAGAATCTTTGCTTCCCAAAGCCCTGCTAATACTGCAAGTTTTTCTCCCAGATACAGATTTAGACTGTGACTGGTTGTAAAGCAGCTGCACAGGGGAATAGGCCGTATAAAACCATATCTTCCCTGTGTAGTTCTCTGATCCTAGTGCCAGCTTTCCTTCCATCACACCTGTCTTAAGGGAAGGGCAGGGCAGAGTGTGTATATCAAAAATATTGGAAATATGGGGTTTTTTACTAGATTTTTTTTTTTTTTTACTTTTTGCTAGAATGGAGAGGCCATGGAAAGAATTGTGCTTCTAAAGCTCTTTGTCCTTAATGTTGCACTTAGGGGGCTTTGAAGTATTGTCATAGCCAAGCTCTATACATTTCATTATTAAGCAGGCAGTAAGGGATGCAAAGTCTTATGGTCAGCTTTCAGTGAAAGTAGGACCTATTTTGAGCTTTCAGTGATCAATGGAAACATAATTGATTCAATTCACAAAGTGACCATTTCTTGTGACAAAATAGATCTGGGTTATTTAAGTAACGGCTAGGCAGGGTCTTGTGCTTATGAGGTAGCTAAAATACATACAGTATGCTAAGAAGGGAAAATTTTGCCATTTTTTAAATAAAGTAGGGGAAAAAAGCCTCTAACCAATGTTTGTTTGTTGCTTTATCACTATTGAATGAAAAGACAGATGTTCAGATTTTAGCAGCTGATACAAAAGCACAAAGGGTCATTCTCCACATCCTTGCATCATAGAAGTAGATGAATTATGTGGGTTTGAAGTAAGGCTGTTAGACCATGATGCCTGGAAGGGCTGGTGTAATTCTGACACCCCCATAAGTCTGTAGTATGCTAGGCTGTCCTTATCTGTACCATAAGAGGTGTGTTGCCGAGCAGGTATTTACTAGTGGATAGACTCCTCAGTCCTACAGCATCCCTCTTGGGGATCAGTGGTGTTGGCACTCCCTGAGTGTGGGTGGTGTGTGGAAACCTGTGGTCACTGCTTCTGGAATGAAGGAGGCACATGATGGTTTAGCCCATGATACAAAGAAATGGCAGTATAGTGCTAAAATATGACTTAAATCATCACGGTACCCCAGCGTCTTATTTCTCTTTGTTCTCAGCTTTTGTTTACCTTTGGATTCAGCTGCTTTTGTTTCAGACCAAAGGAAACTTAAAAGCTTGTCTACTTTTTCCACACATACTAGCTGGTCTAGCAAAAGGCTGTAGCTCTCTCATTTTTGCCTTGCTTATGGTGCCTGAATCAAGATGTCTACAAGAAAGTTAACTTTTGCCTTTATCTTTCTTATGTATCCCACAAAACACAGTAAAAAATGCACGGAAAAGGGAAATTCCAACCTGGAAAAATTCACGATAAATAAATATCCCAGGTACTCCCTGTATTTTCTATGCAAATATTTTTTTTTTTGTTTTATTATTTAACATGTGGTATTGGAAATGTAAAACAATATTTAACAAAATCAAATGAAATAGTCTTTTCATAAGTTTTGCTCCCAAGTCTCAAACACAATGTTCTAATATTGTCAGAGCTTTTTTCTAGGCCATTTTTTTCCAAAACAACTTTATAATACAACTAATTAATTTCTCAAAACACTGATTTTTGTGAATGGTGTATTTAGAGAGAATGCAACACGACTCCATGCAAATGGCCTGAAGGACAGGCATTTTTGATACCTAATATTATAATCATGGAAAGAAATGTGGAATGAACCTCATGAGCTTTACAGAAGTGCAAGAGGAAGCATTTGAAAGGCTGGCCAAAGCTCACTACCACATTCCCCTTACATCATTTACCGGGGCTTTGTTCTGGGCACAGTGGAAGTACTGGGAGAATCACTGTTTCTGCCCTTTACGTCCGTCGGTTCTCTGCTCCGCTTGGCCTGGAGGATAATACACACTCACCTGAGTGGTTCCATGGTATTCCTGAGGCAGGTCCTTTACTCTGCATACCTGTAGAGAAAATAAGACATCACCAGTACATGTGCCCACTCTGGGTACAGAAACAGCATTTAGTTTTGCAGATAAAGTGATGCTCCACAGTGCAAATGGATTTTCTTTCTTCCTTTCTTCCTTTCTTTTGAGCATTTAACTATTTTTGTATTGAACTGATATGAAATTACATGAGTTCTGATCATGTGAATAATGCATGAGATTTAAGGCAAACACATGAAAGGACCTTATTTTTCATGTCAAACAATTCTTTATTTTTTTATGGTACAAATTAAAAGTGACAGATCTGAAGCTGTTAAGAAATACACAAAGTGCAGCTTTACTGACCATACAGATATTGCTCTAGATTAAGTACAGTTTTTTGTCAGTTTTTTAAATTTTTTATTTTTTTCATGTTAAGCAACCTGTGCAGATAAATCAGCTTTGGTTTCAAAGTCAGCGTAGTAAGGAGCTTTTAAATATCCAGTTTGGTTTCTTGGTCACAAGTCCACCACATCAACTCCTCTTGTAATTATTTGTATTTTTTAACAACACAATACAGTCCATTTTGTACTGCCATCTTTCCCACTGCATGCTCCATGCATGGAAAAACAGATCTCTTTGCAGTGCAGTGCTTCATAAGTGACCCTGGTGACCATTCTGTAGATTATAGCACATAGGACAAAAATTAATAATAATAGTAATAATAATTAATAATAATAATATCACTTTTTAACAATAAATAAACAAATGTGCCCCACATAATCTCAAGTTGGAAACAAGCAAACCACATGACAAAAAGCTCATTACAAAATGTTTTCCAAACAGATTTTACAGTCAAACATTGACATGGAAATCAATTTCCTCTCTTATCTTCTTATTTGAATGTTGGTCAATAACTGGGTACAAGTAGAGTGCTGAGGTAAAACACTGATGAACAGTTTTATTTTTGTATTCCTTTTTTTTTAAAATAGTAACAGTTTAGTATTGCAAGATTGTCAGCAACATTTAGCCATATCTATACAATGTGCATATACCTACATACATTGAGCTTTGGTCCAGCATTGAGAAGACGAGCAAAGGCATTTTACATATTTCTTTTTGGTTATAGCTTGAGTTCTTTGATACGCCTCTACTTGTTCCTTCCTAGCTCCTTTTTGCTTTCTTGTTCTCTCTTTTTTCTTTTTTTTTTTTTTTTTTTTATTTTTGTGGTAATAATGTAAAGAAACTGGAACCATTTGAATTAATTTGATTTCTTCAACTGTCCAAAATAGCTTTTTAGTGAAAAAAACATAAAAAGAAAAAATCTGAACAGTAAGTGAACCCTTGGTTCATTATTCAAATAATTTTTATATATATATATATATTTTTAAAAAAACCTCAATGATCAGTAAATTGGAAAACCGTTAAACCTTCACATATGACTGAAGAGACTTTTGTTTCATTTGCTGGTAGCAATCTATCTTTTAGTCACATGCAAAATTAAAAGGTATTCAAATGTAATTATTACATGAAAATTGTTTACAAATGGAAACAGAAATGTTACCAGTAACAAAATAAAACAAAATATTTATGGACCCCCAAAGATGTATGACTTACATGTAATTTATCTTCCTAAGAATCGGTTCAGGCACCATTTATGCCTCGTAGCAAAAAATTGTTTATAAAAAAATTAATATAAGAAGCATTACAACACTTTATAAATAATTTACAAAACATAATACAAAATTAGAAAACTGTAAAAAAAATCACTGCACGTGAATGGTTTTAAGACTGTGGGATGAACATCATTTTTTTCTTCCAAGCTGGCGATTTATATTTATTTTACATTTTCACTGTCCTAGTTATATCCTTCCGATATGTACTTTGGAACAGAAAAGAGCTTATATAACTGCTGCCAGCATATTTTAAAACATTTAGTATCTTTCATACACTGTTCAGTTAACTTCTTGGGGGATTTTTCTTCACAAAATTTAGAGTAGTCCCTGGGAGAATAGGAAATTTAGTTTTTAGGCAAAGAATGGGTTGATGGTTTTGTTTCCAGGCTGATGATGATGGGGGTAGAGGGGGGAGTGGTGTATGGTCTCAAGGGTGGCTGAACAGGTAATCATGTGGCATTAATGACTGGACAATTAGCAGCATTCTGGAGACACAGGTAGGACTTCAGGAGTGTCCTCTCCCAAATGTGATGTTCTTCCCTGCTTCCCTCTTGGCTTCTGGGTGGTCTCCTGATTGTTATGTAAATTGAATTGTAGCCACAAGTTTAGGGATGGTTGGTATAGATAACAGATATACCTCTGGATATAGATATCTATGGATAGAGAGGGAAAAATAAAAAAAACAGAGGGGCAGGTGTTGCTGTGAGACTCTTTTTGCTTCAGGGGCTCAGTGTGGATAAAGCGCCTTTTTTGTCCCTCACAATTTGCCTGTGGTTATTGAGGTGGTTTTTCCCCTGGCAGGTATTTATACATCAACAATCGGAAAGAGTCAATAACAATTCTCCCTCTCCGCCTCATAAAAGCATTACTGAAAATATCCTTAAACATACACTACTGAAGCTTAAAGCCTACAATGCATTTGCTAGACATGAGCCCAGCCCAGTGGACCCTCAGTGCTCTCCAACCCTGACCTTTGAGAGCGCTCATATTTAGAGTCAGTTTTGGGCACAGATGATGGTCTCTGAGGCCTTAAAAGTCTACCAGCTATGCAGCAAATGCCTCATTCTACAAGGCAAATCCCATAAACAAATAGGGAGGGCCAGATTCAAAGCCCAGTTGAATCAAGGGAAGTCCCTTTCTTTCACTAAGTTTTGGATATAGCCTTGAGTTCTTGAAAACTCTGTAAGAGAAGTGTTATCTGAAAACTCCAGCACTTTAGGAACCTCCTTCAGTGTCCTGGGTAGACCAGCAAACCTGAAGGTCAGCGAACAAAATCAGGAGTTATATCAGCAGAGTTTTACTCTATCACCTCTACAGTGAGCTGAACCAAATCCCCAGTGTTATCTTTTGGAAAGTCCTGATCAAGATGCAGCTTCTACCCTAATAGTGGGCTGAACTCCAAAAAGCTGGAAAAGAACTCAGCAGAAGATGAAAACCACAGGTGACCTTCACAGGTCATCCCATACCCCTTGAGAACCTGCAACACCTTTCCCTCCCTTGGTATACCCACAGGTCCAATGACCACAGTCACATTCTAGAAGATGCTTCTCCAATCAAAAAGGAAGCCAAGGAGATAAGTTGTCTTTAAAGGAAAATCAATTTACCTGAAACATATTCCGGGTGACCCACCTTACTATTTCCAAAGGATATTCAACAGGTTTCACTATATCCTGATTGCTTAGTCTAGCCAGTGGTCACAGCAAACACCTGCAGAAACACATCCTCCTACTGAAGAGGTCAACAGGGCAAGCATCAATATCAGGATGACGTGAAAAAAAGGCAGAAGAAACAAAGCACTACCATTGAAACAGTCCATAGTAATGCAATGATCAAAACATCCTCATCACTTCTCGGCCTGTTTGTTTTCATCAAAATCTCAAGAAATTTCTTTGGCTAGCAGACTTTGGAGAGCAATTGCTTCAAATAGAACCATGATATAGATGCAGTACTGAACCAAGAGTGCAGTTTATATTTATACTACAAAATGGGCTCTCTGGGTTCATGGCCAAAGGACAGAGAACTCCCAAGCTACACAGTCAACAGTAAGCACAATGTTCAGCGTGGACTGACAGTTCATGAGACATAATCCTAATCTTTCTTTGTCCTCTATTGCATTTCAGTGTATCAATATAAAAGTGTTCTGATTTCGCTTCTCTTTTTAAAAATCTTCAAACAGTACTGGGTTATATGGGTTTGGGGAAGGGGTGGAGAATGAGCTGGAAGGGGGGAGGCAGCAGAAAGAATAATAAAAAAAAAAAATAGAATTGCAGACCAAGACATACATCCTTAGAAGAGAAATACCAAGCCCCACAAATCACAATAAAAATAAATTATTTTTGGAACCCAAACACTTGGAGATTGCAAAACTGTTGACGAAAAGGAAAGGAGGTGACCACTATGGAATGGCTTTAACACCTGTTTGTACACACCTGCAGGGGGTGCGAACAAGGATGAGAGAAATCAATCCTGTTGTTTTCCTCTTTGCAAAATACAAATGTAAAAATTCATAACACAATTTTACACTCATAAAAGAGCAGACTAACAATCTAGTTTGCAATGCCATGTTTCTGACTTTGGTTAATAGTTTTCATAGTCAATCAGCACTTGATACCTGAAAGGCTACCATCACTCCTCCAGGTGGCAGGCTTGTATTCTCTTTTAAACAGATAAAAGTGTTTTTTTTTCTTTTTTTTTTTTTGTTTCGTTTTTCCTTAAAATGTGTTCACATTTTCATAATATACAGAAAAAAAGTAAGCAGTTATTTGGTTTACTTTAAGTCCATTTTAAAAAACTGTCTTTTTCTCTTTTTTTTGGGAACTAATTCTACAACACACACACACACACAGGAAGTGTTGTGTATTTTTTTGTTTTTTTAAATAGGAAAACCCATGGACATATATAAACTGTTCTGTCCTTCTTGTAGTTTTCTGAGTCTTTTACTTACAAGGCTGATGAACAGGTATTTTCAGAGTTCAAATGGTTATGTTTCTGTTGGTGCAGGGTTTTTTTTTTTTTGTGTGTGGTTTGGTTTTGTTTTTAGGAGTTTTCTTCCAGAGAGTCTGTTAAAGGCTCCATAGGAACTGCCGTCGCAGGCTCGTGCTGTTTCAAACGTTTAATTGTGTTCTTCAGTGCTTGCCTCTTATTGCAGAACCAAACTCTAACTACTTCCCGGTCATAGTTCAGTTTCTCTGCAATCTCTGTCATTTCTTGCCCAGAGGGGTGCGTGTTCTTCTCAAAGTGGGCATTCAAGATCTCAAGGGCTTGTGGCGTGAATGAGGTACGCCTCTTGCGCTTTTTGGATGGTTCGCTTCCGATAAACTCGGTAAGGTTCTGCATACCTGCTCGATGGCGGGCCTCAGCCTCAGCCATCCACCGCTCAAGCACCGGCTTTATCTTCTGGGCACTTTTAGGAGTGATGTCCAGCTTTTCAAACCTGGCAGGATACAAAAGGCCAGGGTTCAGTTTGGCTGTCAGACTGCTAGCTATAGTGTTCTCTTGGGCTTCCTGTGGTAGGAAAAAGTGGCTTCTCAGGATGGTGTGTCTGAGGGAAAATTGAGAAAGAAGAGTCTTACACTGATGCTCTGCCAGGGTGGGACTTCCTGCCTGCCTGACTAATTGACTGGCAGAGGTAATTTACAATGGATTACGAAAACTGTCAGATAAGTGTATTTCTAAATATATATATATAAAGCTAGATATTTAAGCTAACACAAAACAAGCACCATAACAACATTCTAAGTATACTAAATAATACAGGTTACGAGTCGCGTTTTCATATTTCTGATCTTCAGAACCCTTAAGGCTAAGTCTAATTACAGGAAATGAGATCAAAGGCAATTGCTCTTTATCATCTCATGTTTGCAATTAATCCTTTTGTTTTCCCTCCCATCCCAAACACCACAGGTTTAATAATACAAACCAATGGCAGTTACTAGCCTATGAATATCAGGTTTCCTTTCCTTTCATTTTTTTAGCAGTTTTCACTGTTTGCAAGTTAATGCTGAATCCCTTTTCTGGGTCGGAAAAAGATTCCCATAGCTACGATGGTGTTCAGCTGAAACAGCTGGACACTTTGCAATTATCTTCACTGCCCCCACAATGTGCAAAGGCAGACTCATGTTTTCCAGATGAAACCCAGCGTAATAGTCTACTAATATGCTGTGGCACCAAGCTGAGTTTATTGTGGGATTTCTACAAACTGTACCAGAATGATATCATTTCCTGTAAATGAGGTCTTCTATATATCATTTTGCCATCAATAGTCTTTTGCCAAACCAGATTTTACAAGTATTATCAAACATCTGGAAAAGCAGACACACAAAGCTTTAATCCTTTCAAAAACAAGCAGAAGAGCCGAGTTCACATTGCAAGTCTTATATAATAGAAGTACTTGTTTCTTTTCATTTACCCAGTGCATCCTCTCTTGCTATGCATTAAAAAAGTCTTAACACAAGTCCTCTGATGCCACCCATTTGTATTTCCCCACTTCGCCTACGTTCACCCCGCACACTGCGTTATTTATCGTTGCCGAAAGGCATCAATTATTGTGTGGTGCTGCTGTACCCTCCAGCCTGCCCGCTGCTGAAGCACCAGCGCTGCTCATCACCATGTGCTCTGGAGAGGAGACCCACTGAATCAATGCCTTTGTGCAAAGCAACTTGGTGACCAGAGTTGGCAATTTTTAGTGGCTCCGTTCAGCACGTGGCAGCTGCAGAAAATATTCCAGGAGGAAACAAAGCATTTCTCACACACAACGAATAAGGCAAGTAATAATTTCAGATAATAACACTCCAAAGAATCTGTAACTGGTGCCTGGGATCCTAGCGTGGTATTGACTGCAAGGTGTCCTTCCTTGGTGTCCGGTGATATTTCATGCTGAAGCGTATGTTTTAGAACGCATTCTCTCAAGATAAGCAAATGCCGTTATCTGCATGCAGAACATACCAGCAAGGTGGTATATTCCTGATGTGATCTGCACAGGGCACGGGGAGTTGGTTGTTCAACCTGCTTACCTTACTGCCCCTTCCATTGCCCTGGAGTTCATACTGAAACTCCTTTGTTAGCATTAAAAGTTAAACCTACTATTTTTGAGGAACAGCACACTGCCACTGCAGCAGCTTGTCATGGCACTTCACAAGAAATGCACAGTCATAGCAGGTTATTACACTCCAAAGTGATATCCACCTGGGGCAGTCAAAAAAAACCAAACCCTGTAAGCTTGCAAGTATTTGGGACCAGCTTCTGCACCCAGTTCCCGTGTTCTGAGCAGTTTGCCCCTCTAAGGAGCCCTCTGTAAAAGGTCTCCATGTTCTGGGCTTTTGTTAGCCATGTCTGTGCTCCATCTTTATTGGGGTTTTAATGATAATCAGTTAGTGGGGAACCCTTTGTCTTAGTAAAATTTGAACCATTCCCAGTGGCTTTCTCAGGTATGAGGCAGATGGAGGGAACGAGAAGACAGTAAACTAGACAAAAAGCAAAAGAAACTGCAATTTATCACTTTAAAGTACAGTATGTTAAACAGCAGCTTAAGGCTACGACAAATTGGCAATTGCTAAAAACTCCACCCATTTTAGGCATTCTTTACCAATTGACCACATGAAGAAAAAAATAAAAATAAAAATAATCCTTAGCAACAGGGAGCAATAGCATTCATATCACTGGCATTGGTTGTTAGCGTTGATGCTGCAGTACATGTTGTTTGGTATAACGATATACAAGTCTTGAAACAAATTTCCCAGCAGTAGTACCCTTGTATAGACTGAATAAAGGTTATTTTCTACAGGGAGGTATCTTATAAGAAAAAACAGTAGGGGAGACCATAGAAGTGAGAGGATCCTATGGAGCTTTTTGTATTTAACAACAATCAATGGGTTTTATGGAAAATCATTGAGCAAAATGTGAGCTGCAAGCTCACTACCCCATACTGATGTTATTTATAACCTTAGTCTTAAACTGCAGGAAAAGTACACTTCTGTTCCATGGGGAATACATTAAAAGTATAAAGAGCAGATAAAAAGACAGAGCATTTCATGGATCACCAAGAACAAAATCCACTTAAATGAGCTTAGAGTTGGTTTCTTGGCTTTCACTGATGGAGAAGGACTATAAGGCATTGCCTAAGAGGAAAAAGCTGTTACCTAAGTGTGTTTGTTACCTCATGCATAAACATAGGATTACTGTAACACACACACATGCACATACAGTGTTTGCTTCTAACTACTTTAACTCTGTCAAGACTATATTATAATTTCTTATGATTAGGGCAGATTTCTGCTTCTGCTTTGCATACATGGGTTGTCTTTTTTTTTTAGTAAACGTTTGGGTGATAAAAGATTAATAGCTGCTGGTTTGCAAGATAGCAGGAAGGATAATTTTTTCCCTTCTGTGTTGCCTAGGTAAATCATCGTTAGCATCCTATATGTGAAGTGCTAACCACAGAAATACAGGTTTTAACTTAGCAGGGATGCAGCCATGAAATATTTGTTCAGTAACCCCATCTGTAGAAAATAGCACAGTATGAAGAGGGTCAGCTGGTGCTTATCCAGCATCAGCAGGATCTCCAGCTCATCTGATGAATTAAGTCTCAATGCCAGGAACATTGTTTCTCACTTGTTTAAAAAAGGAGGGGGAAAAAAAGGCTAAAGTTACTTCAGGGGTACACAATCAGAACATTTTATCTGCCAGATAAACATTATTGACTAATTCCAGTCCCAGATTAAATAATACACTCTAAAGACATGAGAATCAAACACAAGCATGCTCCTCGCAATAAGCCGAATAATTACTAAGAAGTAGAAGAGAGGAGAGTTTATGATGTAACTTGTTACCTGCAGATGGCAGACTGGCTATAGGCTGGGCCTTCGGTGGCGCTTAGGGCTTGGCCAACTTGAGTCTGTGTCAGGCCAAGGGACAGGCGCCGGATTTTAAAAGCTTTGGCAAATTCTCGGATTTCTTCCAGATTCACCCCATCCACCTCTCCAGTGGCTGTTTGAGGATCTGTTGAAATATTTTTTTAATCATGTCAGTTCTTTGCGTCACATGTGAGTGAGCTTTTGCAGCTGGCTTACACCAGCCAAAACGTCAAAACATTCCTGGTTTGTTTTTTTTTTTTCTTTAATAGTTATTCCTTTCTCTTCCCCAAACAGAAACAGGCTTGCCTTCTCAGGTGTGTTATGAAGCATGTTCAGATTGCTAAAATGCTAACTAGGCTGCAGTGTTTCCAGGTGCTGGTGAAAGATTTTCAAAGGCCTTGTTGCTGAACTCCTGAACATGGCCAACTCACCTCAGAGTGAGGGGGTGCCTGGGCTCCTCACTGCCATGAGTGCCTCACAAAGTCTTCCCCAGGCTGACAAGTCGTGTTCCCTGTTTCCTCATCACATACAGAAAGAAGGCTGGTATTAACATATTTGTTTGCAGTGTCTGAGGAGGGCTAAATATATGCACAAAGTGCTAAGGGTTTTTGTTTGAAATCAAGACTTTTCACTTTATCTAAAGTTAATGCCAAATAAGGAGATTCACAAACCTTTCTTCCCTTTTCCAGAATAGCCAGCTCAAACTGCCAGCCAAACATCCAAAATAACCCAGGAAATGAACAAGCCCAAACAAAACACTGCCTTTAAAAACTCTTTAATTTTAAAATCCTCTTTTAAAATACGCCTTCTGAGAAGCAGCCTTCCAAGCTTTTCATTCTGCCTCCCATCAGGCTGATAATCAAGGAACAGCAACATCAGCCATTAGGTTTGGGATGGTAATGCTGCACAATTTTTTACTTTTACATTAGCCCCTCAGAAGATAATGCTTATGATGCTGTGAGAATAAACCTGTCCTTCCTCTCCATAGCAGTTTATTGACACAGAAGCCTTTGTCCCTGAAAAGGCACATAATAAAGCATGTCTACCACAGGAAAGCTCCTTTGGTGCTGGATAACTCAGTCAATTTAGGACTTATCAAGGGAAATGACACAACATCTGGAGAATGGAACTCCCCACCCTCCCAAACTACTGATCCCTGGCAAAATGAAAGCATTTGCCAAGTTGCAGGCAGCATGGGACTGGGATGGTAGAAGATTTCAAAGTGGTGTGCAATCCTGCGTGTAGTGAAGCCATTCTCCCAGCGAGACATCTCTATTGTTCTTCACCTCATTCCTCAGACTTCTTAGGTGAAAAGTTTACAGCACAATAACCCATCCATTTCTGTAAATGCAAGCAGTTGTCCATGGATGGTGCTAGAGTACATTACTACTCTGAACCCTATATGAGAGCGGCTCCTGCTAGTACTGCAATAGCTAAGGGCTTGTCAGCATTACAGTAACAAAGCTTTTATTTTCAGGGCTTTATAAACCTGATGGAAAATTCTCTTATGATGGAAATGTCCTATAAAAAGATCTTTTAGTCCAATAATAGAGGAAAGAGGATTTTTCTGTTATATAAATTTAGCCTATATCGATTCATAGCTTGAGTGCAAGAGGCACACATAGCAATAGTAGTTTAAAAATACTCCTGTATGCAACCAGGGACCACATGAACTATGCCTACAGGTAAACACACACACAGGCTGAAGCTAGTTTTGAAAATGCTCCACACTCAGAATCATCCCTCCTGCTGCTCTGCTTGAGCTCACCTCAGCACACATGCATGCACTCATTCAATATAAATCCAGAATGCACATTATTTGCTTTTGAGTAGTTGGCATAATGACAAGGCCACTCAGGTTTGTAAACTAATTGCCTTTAGAGGTGTGAAAATTTTCTACTTACCCCATACGCAGCCTATCTAGCATACCAGTTCTGATTTTCAGAGACACAGAATGGAGCTGGATGCTTATTTGCCCTTTGGGTCTCTGAAGAGCAACTGATAAATGTACAAAATATCATAAATTATAATGGCCCCAAAGATTCCTTGGGTAAAGTGAACTAAGACGGTGACCTTCCTCACCTCTTTCCTTCCTTTACTTTGAGGCTTCTGACTAATGCTATTAGGCATGTGACAAAGGACAACTCAGGTGTTCCCAGAGAACTTTCATAGTAGCAAACGCTACGGCAACTGGCACTTGTAAACCTCCCCAACTCCTGTTAGGAATAAAAAGGGAGGAAAGAAAGCTAAGGGGTTATTTGCTCACACATGATTCTAGAGAAATTCTGCCAAGTTCTGCTGGATCCTTCCAGTATGGTGCTGCTGCGACAGTGGAAAGTCCTTTCCTGCTCAGAGGGCTTGGGTGAGGGAACAATTAGGCTGAGCTCTCCTTGAGATGAGAAAAAAAAACCTGTGATGCACTACAGGAATATTGGACTAGATTGTAACATGTGGCAGAGTATCTGTTGAGAAAGAGGCTTTGTTCTTACACAGTGTCTTTGGGAGGAGCAAAGTACTAACAGGTGGACTGAAACACTAAAGCTTTAACTCTAAGGAAAATAGTGTTTGTATCAAATCAGAACCACTTCTGCTTCAGGTGTGATTCAAAGCCCTTTGAAATCCATGGAAGCAGTCCTTTGATTTCTGTCAGCTCCATAAAACTCAATAGTATGAAGACCACTCTATTGACATCATCACATGTTTTACTGCACCAGTCTGTTTTACTTTATTGCCATTAAAGGCCATCAATACATAATCTTGGACTCTGGACTAATGTATATGCATACATAAACATACACAAATAGATAATGGACTTTGTTTTAGTAAGTTCTGAGCTCTCAGAACACTTCAGTGTTTAGTGTACTTTACATTTTAGGAAGCTTATTGAGGACTGTAAATTATCTGGTGCTTTTTAAATCAAATGGATTTCCTAGAGAAGGCAGCACAGTGCCAACGTGAAAATAAAGAACACGAGTGTCATTCAGTGGTTGGGATCTACTACTGTAGCATGTAAAGACTCCAAGTGTACATCATGGCTTGATAAAACAATGGCTGTTGTGTCTATGAAACTACGGGGTGCTTGGAGAAAGGTGAGACAAGTGGTCTGGGACCATTTTAGGCGATATGTGTACATATCCCCTAACAAAAAATAAGCCATTTAAAATTCCCCTAGATGTCCTGATGATGTTGAAGGTGGGTGAGCAGAGTGGAAGAAATAAAATCCACAGGCTTTCCTTCTGCACTTAACCCCCTTTCTTCCTACTAAAGGGAATATTACTCCCACTTTTGAATTCTTCTGAAAATCCCACGAAGCCAGCGATTTCCACAAAGAGAATACAGGGTGGAAAAGTTAAAAAATGAGAAGAGGGATGTATCTGAGAAGAAGAAAATGAAATGGAAAAAAGGAGGAATAATGATATAGAATTGAATGAAGAGCAAAGAAGAGAAAAGAGAACAGAGATAGGATGAGACAATATGAAGAAATCATACAGAAGGAACAGGAAGAGTAGAGATGAATCTTGCAGTCCTTGCTTATGCAGACCTTTTTAAATGTCCTTTTTTAAAAAAAACAACCATTTTTTTTTGTCTTTAGAAGAACTAGCACTTGTTGCTGGTGAGGATGAGATAAAAGGGAGAAGCTATAAAGAACACAACAGTCCGGGGGGGAAAAAAAAAAAAACAAAGGACAGGAAATAAAAAAATAAAGGGAAATTAAAGGAAGGAAATGTAATTTTTTAAAATTAGGAAACACATTAAATAAAAAATGTAAAACCATTAAAAATATGACTATAATTAAAAGAAAAATTAATAAAACCAAGGAACATGGAATGCTAAAGTTATTAAAGCCCAATTCTGATCCCTTTCTCATAGTGCTTTAGTAATTCCACTGATGTGAGGCAACCTCTTGTAAAAAGAATTACTCCCTTTACAGTAAGTGTGCAAACCTTGTCCCAAATAATTATTTATTTACTGAAGCTATGTTGCTCTAAGCAATTCAATTAACAGAATAAGGTAGTTGAATATGCCTAGTTTTACATGAACTTTATTTGGCAACAAAAGATTTTCCCTGTACTAAGGAGGCTTGAGTCTAAGGCTGAAGTAGATGGAGAACTCTCCCCTCCTATGGTTGTGGTTTTGGGCTGCTTTGAGCCAGGGTGGCAACTAAAGACAGAGAGACTGACTCTTCTCTCTCTTGGTGTTCATTTTCCACACTCCTCAGGTGGCTTCCAGGGAGGGTGGGAGTGGCGTCTAAATGATTTGGGTGCAGAGGGGGCAAAATTAACCTTGAATCTGAAAAAAAAGAAACGATGGAAGGGAAAAAAATTCCTGAAGACTACTACGGAGCATTGATCTGAGTTTGGAGTGGAGGGAGAGAGGGTCTGACTGTGCAGACAGTAGTAGTCACTGGGGTGGAGGAAAGAAAAACAGAAAAAAAGGAGGCAGCACTAGTGATAAAACAAGGTAGAGGAGGACAGAAATTACCTAACAAAAAGGCTGGTAAAAGGGACACAGATATGGTCTGGGGACAGAGACTGACTGGGAGCTGGAGGGGAACTGAAATGGGAAGAGGAGCGGAGGAATGATGGACTGTGGAGAAAGGACTGCCAGGAGAAGGCAAGAGGAACAAAAGCACGGAGGCAAAGGGAGCGCAAATTGTGTGGAGAATGGCATGAGGAAGTAATGGGACTGGAACAGGACAGGTGCTGGATGGAATCAAGCCTGACAGGAACAAGTAGAAAGTCTATATTCTTTAGTGTATCTCCCTCTCTTCCCCAAATTGATCCTTGAGGTCTTTTCCAACCTTAATGATTCTATGATTCTATGATATTCCCGTGCCTCATACTCCTCTGCTCTCAGCCAAATCCATGAGCACAGCATGTGTCTTATTCCTTTTAGAGCAGGACCAACAAGATGGTAACACAACCTATCAGCTTCTCCATCCATTCAACTGACAACAGATCTCATGTTTCCAACTATGAATGTAAGCATGATCTCACCATAGGGCTGATGTACATTACTATTCTGCATTTGTAATAACCTTGAAATTTATGCAAGTGAAAAATTAAGCCAAGAGAACATCCTTAGAGTTGCGCAAGTAAACACTCAGAAGCTACAAAATGCTGGAGTTACAGTAGTCTTTGAGCAATGGATTACCTGTTCTTTTACCTGAGATCCCTGCCTCGTCCAGTCAGCAGGACAAATTGTGCTTCACTACGGAGGAACTGATTGATGTATCACCCTTTTACTTGTTCAGTGTGTGGCCCCAGACCTCTATTAAGGCTCTTCACCAAAGACATAGTTATTAATTTCCTCTTGAGCTCTTCTGGTTTCTTAACTCTTAATTTATTTCCTTGTGTTTCTACAAGATGAGGGTCTTCCCCTTCTCATTCACAGAGGAGACAGGTACTACAGGAAGAAGCCTTTTTGGGTACCCAGTCTAGGTCAAGTAGGAGATGATTTTTTAGACTGTGTCTTTAAATGGTTCTTTATACAGTTCCACAGTGAAAGTGCACTTAAAATTGTAACTCTGAGTACCAGGTTCTTCTGTAAATTAAAGTCCAGAGTCTCAAGCTGAATATTGAGGGAGCACTTGTGAAAAATCTGTTTTAAGTTACCTGTCTGCCATTGCACTGGAATTATGTGGCGCACAGGAAGCTTCAGCTCCTCAGACCTCTACTGCCTGAAGCAAGACCATCCTTCGCCCTTCTACAGCTCTCTGTGGCAAATGTTACGCAAACTGGGGAACAGTTTAGTGAATCAGGTAGGGAACAAACCCTGGGACAACAGCCCGCCTGTTTCATTAGTAATTTTGATGTATCCCTAGAACAATTCCATTGGGAATGCACTGAAAGAAGGATGAGAAAATAATCATGATAGCATGATTTTAATCAAAGTGTATGTCGTTATAAGATACGTCTTCTAAGAGGAACTGTATACAGTTGAACAAGCAACTATTTTTCTAGCATCTCCTAACTTTTGATGGATTTATCCTGTAAATTTAAAAGGGCTTCTTCCATGTTGCCTTTATTGTGTAGTGTGCTTATCCACATGGGGAAATTAATTGGAATAACTATTATGGGGTAGAGTACCCTTCAAAAGTTATTCCAGAATATTTTTTCTAATAAGAGTGTTCATAAGGAAGGTAATTTGGACTAATCATTGAAAAGTAACTTATTCAGCGCTAGCTATTTTAGTCAATTTTCCAACATAAGCAAGGGGTAACTTTATTTTTAACGTGAAGCCTCTTATTTGTGTTCTTCCTATGAGCTTGTCTACGTGAGAAAATTTACTGACAGAGCAACAGTAGTATATTTATATCACTATAATTATATCTATATATTTTATGTACTTACAGCTACCAATGTAGATATTTTTATTCTAGAATAAAAATATTCACACTGGGAGTTACACCAGCATAATTTTACCACTATAGCTCTGCTAGTTATTTCCCCATGTAAACAATCTCTGAAATAATCTAACCAAGATTTTTTCCACATCTTCCTTTGCATGACAGTTTCTCCAAACCCTTCAATAAGCTTGTATCAGTCATATATTTTGCACTACCAATACAGTGTGAGCTATAGTGTTTATTTACTCAAAATACGTACACGGAGTATCTTTGACCAAGGTCATCCAATACACTCAGATATTTGCAGATGTGCAAAAACTGCTAATGCTTCTTATGTATGCTTTTAACCTGTTGTCTTTGCTATGTAAAGACCAAAGTTAATACTGGTAAGGTAATAGTGAAGACTCTGAACTGTGTGATCTGGGGGAAAACGCTGTTCAGGAGGTCAGCTGTTACAATCCTAACACTGAAACTCAGTTATTTTGCTGCAGTGTGCTTCTTCCACATTACAGTTCATTCTTGTTTAAATTGTGCAGCCTTTTCCTGGCAAGAAAGGCCTCTTGCTCTAGATTTGTGTAGTGCTAGGGTTTGTAAAATTGTTTGCTACGTTAACTAACGAAGCAAACAAACTGTAACAAACAAGCAGCCTAACCAGGAGTAAAAGGATCTGTCTGCCCACCAAATTCTGAGCAATATAATTCATTATATTGACTGATTCAAAACCTTTTCATTTGCAAAGAACATAAACTACGTTTTAGTTAGAAAAATTGCCCTCATAACTCAATTAACGGCTGCTTCCATTTTTATGGCCGTTTTTAGCATTGATTACAATTTCTCAAGGCAGGTTTACCTTAAGCCTCATCCAATACAGCACTTAGCAGTTCCTACTGGTAAGAGACACTCTACAATAGCAATATACAATCTACTATAAGAAAAAAAAACAACCCAAAATGGGAGGGAAAGCAGATCAGGAAACTCAGCAGTGAGGAGAACAAACAGAGGGGAGAATTAAGGAGAGCCAGGGAGCAATACTTACTGCTGACTAACTGGCCAACACTCAAAGCTGAAGAGGAGGAGGATGAGGAGGAAGAGGAGGAAGCCTGACGCACTGGGCTTTGAGACATAGATGCTTGACTGTGAGCCAAATGCAGGAGATTGGGCTGTGAGGCTGCTTGTCCCACTTGCGTCTGGGAGGGCTGATGGAGCTATATGTTAAAATGTAAAAATAAGTATTTAGAGCATGAAGCAGCAATAGGAAACTTTCAGTGCACCATCTCACCCATCTACTTCTGGGGAACTAATCTCGTCAGAGTATTAAATACCATGGACTTAGTTCAGGTGCCAGAGTGTCACAGCAGGAGCAATCTGAGCTCCTTTGAATTCTGGCCTTCTATTTTTTCTCAGTTTAATCAGATACTTAATCTAATTAGAAGCTAAATGCGTGCTTGAAATGGGTGATGAGACCTGTGATATTCCCAGCAGCATTCTGATTTGATAAATACATGTCCTTACCTGTTTTATGACACATGAAGTCAGACTTTTATTCCCTACATGGATTCTCACATAAATCAGCATTGTTTCAGAGAGGTCCTTTCACATTGCAGGACCAAGGCCAAGAAGAGGGGAAATGGGGAAGAGAAGATAAATTGGGGAAATATTCCTTTCCTACAAAAAGGAATAATCTGGTTTATGACATTAGATTTAGCAAACAAACCAAAATGTTGAAATCTTATTTCTCAGTTGATAAATTTTTCTTTCCTTAAACACAGTGGAACTTCTGAGCCCCATTCACATCAGGACTGTGTCAAGTAAGACATACCGAAAAAGCCTAGTGAGTACAGTATACGCAAATGATAAACTGTGATAAATGAATCTGGTTTTACAAATTATTTTTTTTTGTCCTACAAATTTTACAACAGTGTAGTCTTTGGTTGTTCATTAGGGTAAAGGAAAGAATCGTTAATCCTCTTTGCCTATAACAAGCTTTCATGTGGGATTGAAAACTAGTAACATTCTCTGGTACTGATTTTTACATAAAATACCCAGTAAATTCAAAGGGCAGTCCCTCTACAGAATGAAGGACACAATGGACCTTACAGTTTTGAATTGGCTTCTAGTAGTTCAGTACGGCCCTTTCATAGCCTAATAATACGGTAATACAGTTCTGACACACTCAGGTGGCTGCTACTTATTATACCTTTATTTTATGTTGATTCTCCATATTGATCAAAAAAGATTGCAGAAAGGTACTAAAAGGCTTCACTTTTAAGTGGTAGCTGTTATCTGCATTCTCAGAAAGGGGGAAAGATAAAGGCCTATTTGGCCTTGCTTGAAGTCAGTAATTTAAATGTTTCTTGCATCCTAAGGAGTACGAGTTTTTCTCTTTTGATATTTAACTGAAAAAATAACTTCAGAAAAGGAGCTGAATTCATTAGGAATACTCAAATTATATATAATATGCTCGAGGAACACATAGAAATGACTGATGCTACATAGACAACAAATTGTATGCCATCGTAGATAAAGATATCTGATTGCATTCAAGACGAAACTTTTCTGTGGAATACATATGAACAATTTTCATGACATTATTCCTGTTATGGGTCTGTTTAAGTATGGAAAAAATTACAACTCCTTTTTCTTCCTCCTGCATGGAATTATATAACACAAAATTTAATAATAATGAAAATTATTTATCTGACCAGTTTTAGCCTATTCTGACTTCCCTAGGGATCAGTAAACAATAACATTTTATTATCTCAAGGAGATTTTTTGGATCGAGCACATCTTAAAAAAGAAAACCGGCACTTTATCAAAGGGATAATAGTTGAGAAGCTGGTTGAAAAGCTTCCAGATTTCAGACTCATGCAGGCACTGGGGATCTGCAAAAATATCACTAAGGGCTGTATTTTATCTATAGAGAGCTCCCAACCTGGGACATCTACTTTTTAAGTATCTTCTCCTAAGGAAGCAGTCCAGACTGCAGCTTTCAGAAACAGGCAGGGGTTTGGGCTCTGAGTCTGTTGTCCAAGGGAATCTCTGGCAAAATGAAAGATTTCAGCCTAGGTGAGGGAAGAAAAGCAGCGTATTTAGATGAGTTGCATGCTTTCGCACTATCTGAAACAGCCTTAAAGATGTTAGTGCTTATCTGGGAGGATGGAGGAGCAAAGGTAGTAGCTCTCTTTAAAAAGAAAGATCTGCAAAATTATAGTCCAGTCAACTAAACTTTTGCTTGTGGAAAAGTACTGAAGAAAATAATCAAACAATTTGTAAGCACCCGCAAGAAACAGGGTAGCAACAGACAACATGGATTGTTAGGAACAAACTGTGTCAAACCAATCTGGTCTCCCTCTAAGACAGGGTAATTGGCCTTGTGGACAGCGAAAAAGCAGTAGGTGGTTTGACTTTACAAGCCTCTCGACACTCCCCCTGTGACATTCTTTATAACCTAGGGAAACACAGTTTAGATGAAATTGCAGCAGAATGAATGCAAAAGTAGTTGGAAAACAAACCCAAGAGGATAGATATCTATCCGAGAAAACAAAAAACTGTGCATGTACAGTTCTTCACAGAACCCTGTCTTCCTTCTGCACTACTCAACATTTTCATAATGACCTGGATGATGGAGAAGAGCATGTGCTTATTAAATTTACGTGCTGATGACACACTGAGAGGGACTTTTGATGGGTTAGGATTCAAAATGATCTGGTCAGTTTGAACATGCCACCAGCAATCCTGGGATGTTGCAAAAGCAAAGAAAAGGCAACTCCCATACCAAGCTGTGTGAGCGGGAGTGCCGTCTGCAGCGCATGTGAAGAATCTTCTTTTCTCCTAGGCATGGGAAAGACCTCTGCAGTGGGGTGCTCCGCATCCACAGCTAGATGCCACACTTCAGAAAAAAATCTGGACCAACTGGAGAAGCATAATTAGAGTGGCTGAAGGCCCAAGAGTTACTGAGACTTATGAGGACACTTGGAACAAACAGGTTGTGTTTAAGCTAAAGAAGGGAAGACTAAGTGGGATACGATGCCTGCCTCAAATACAGGCAGAGCTAATGGAAAGAGAAGAGAATGAGTATGTCTTAACATTTTATAGGGGAGAAAATGAGGTGCAACAACCTGGAAGATTCAAATCAGATGCTGTCTCACGTGGCAGTGAAGCACTGGCATAAATTGCTGGGGGAACCGGTGGAGTTCCTGTGAGAGAGCTTAGGAGCAAGTTAGACAAATACTGAAACAGCTACTCCACCCGAGAACAACAGAGTGGGCTGGATAATCTCTTGAACCTTGACCTTCCAGCCTTAATTTTTTTCTGATTCTATGCTATTTCCCATGAGTATTTCTCAGGGAGAGAAATACAAGCTCACATAAACACAGATGGCAAATCCAACATTTTCCAGCCATGCCACACACATAGTCCCCGAACAGTTCAGCTGCTCAGCAGCACACAGTAAATTTGAAGCTTCCAGGAAGCACCATAACGAGAGGCATTCTGCATTCTCCAGTTGTGCACACAAAGCAAGCACACAGCCAGAGCCACTATGTAGCACGTGCACAGTATGCTGGTTAAGTCTAGGAAGTTTTTGCTTCTCTGCACATGTATTGCACAATGCATTTGCAAATGTATTTTTGGAATAATTGGGATACCCAGAAGCTTGACAGTTTTTCTTGTCAGACATCCAGAAATCTTTGGACAAATGTAAGAAATTCTCAAAATTTAGCTGGGCAAAAAGGGATATGGCTGGTGAAGTCTGAATGCACAGTGATGTTAGGTGTAATAGCAATATACAAGGGATATTTAGTGCTGGTTTCTAACTCACTGCGTGTGAGAGAAAAGGGAGAAATGGGGTTGGAGAGGCTGAAGAGTCACCTCAAGGACTGACCAGGGACTGAGGGAGGATTCCATCTTTTACTCCCTACATAATTTGCATCACACCCCCTGTTTTACAGACATAATGGTTAAGCTGTAAGAACAATGATAGTTATCTGTGTCATGAAATGACATTAAAATACTCTCTCTCTTTTCACCCACTATAATTTCCACTCCAGAAATAGCCTTAAGGAAAGGTGATGATTAGATTATGAATTAGATTCCAGATGACAGAATCAATGCAATAGCTGACTTTCCCCAATTTTGGACACGTAGATATAATATGAATTATATTTATGACTGTTGTGCATTTTCCATCCGAAGTCAGAAGGAGGCACAGGAATTACAGAAGCAGCTGCTCTAAGCGCCATTCCGTGTAGGTGGATGTAGTAGACACGCAGAGAATGATGACTGTAAGCAACACTGGTGAGTATCTGGCAGGAATACATGTATGCACAATACAGCTAGAGGAATAACGTGAATACAAGAAGCATAAAGTGCAGCAAAATACTTCATAAAAATAAACTGAAAAATGCAATGGGCCTGATTCTTATTTGTTTTACATCAGTTTTACATGCTGCTGTTGATGGTGAAGGTAGTACTGATTGATAATTGCAGAGGCAAAAACCAAATTATGTCTGTAAGACTAAATTTTATTCCTAAGTTATGTATGTAGGATATTCCTACAGCTGGGATGGTCGACTGGAGTCCTGTATTAAGGTCTTATGAGGTCAGGGATGTTGTTCACTGTATCCAGATACGTGCTAGTGATAGAATAACAAGAAAAAGAAAGCGAAAGAAACTAAGTGGAAATAAAGAACAAACTTTTGAGAGAATATTGCCCTGTCTCATAACAGAACTGCTACTGGTTTTACAGAGAGTCTGGACGAACACCAAGAGCAAAATATGGCCCTAATGGAAGAGAGAAGAGAGTAATGGGTTTAAATTGCAGTAAGGGAGGCTAGGGTCAGGCATCAGGAAGACCTTTCTAATGCTAAGAAGAGTGGCCTAGGTTGCCTAGGGATGTCAGGGAACCACCATCACTGAAGGTTTTTAAGAACAAGTTAGACAAACATCTGTCAAGAATGATATAGGAACAGTTGATCCTGCCTACGAGGAGGGGATGGACTGCATGACCTCTTCAGGTCCTTTCCAGTCCTATTTTTCTATGATTCAGTGAAAAGGAAATCTGAGAGACGAGGAAACACAACAAATTAGACAAGACAGAGGCGAAAAAGACAAGTATAACAAAAAGGGCAGAAGAGATAAAACTAAGAGGAGTGGCACAAAGAGCAAGAAATAGATTTTAAACAATCCCCTTTACCACATAAATAAAGATTTTCATTTTTTTTTCTGATGTCAGCTAGTTCTTCCTGGGAAATATAGACATTAGCTCTAGTAAAGACTAAAGTCCATGGAAGGTGCTGAAAAATAAATACCTTGATATAAGAAGACATTCCCAAACACTTTGAAATGCCACGATAATGCCTTACAAAAGTAGTATTTCAAGTGTTTCATGTTTCAATTTTTCCTGTAAACGGAGTTCTCTGCCCTGTCTATGTTTCCTAAAATGTGCCATACACTTGTTTTTGAGAAAGAGTGGTAGTGTGCTATAGCCACCCCATGATTTAAGAGCACCACAGCAGAAGACTATCTTCAAACCAACTCACACTGCACGACCAGGCAAGGGCTTCAAAAATGTTTTCTTAAATCTTCTAGCAAATGGAGAGAATAAGTTATTACACATATCCACATGCTTCATGCCAAATCACTTTTACAGTCAACTCTGACAGAGTGTTTCCCGAATACTGTACCCCATCACCCTAATTTAGCTTACAAACTAAATCCAAGTGAATATATGAATCTGAATATGAAATCTATTAGATGCTTAATAAGTATCTTCTCAGTATTTTATAATATAGCATAAAGGACCTCTGGACACTCTGCTTAGACTGACAGAATTGGTATGTTTGTAATCTAGCATAAAACAGCTCTTTGGGTTCACACGGCTGTGCACATACTAAGCTCAAAACAAAGACAACAGCAAAGAAGTGCTGGTATGCTGTGGACATAACTGGGGGTAGGACTTTGACAGCATCTGCTGAAGCTCTTTCACAGCCTTTCTGTGGGATCAGAACTGTTCAAACCATATGCTGTAGCTGAAATTCTCTGAGCTTGTTAACTGAGGTTCAGGACACAGACAGGCTTCTGTAGAAGATAGAATTTTATAGGCAAATCAGGTGCAGACGTCTTTCTGACCCCCAGTAGGAATGATATAATGTCAATATTACAGTAACAGACTTAAATGTGTAGATAAGTGAATAATCCAAAGGTAGCAGTAACAGTGAACAGCACTTTACTCTATGCCTCAGTTCCTTAGAATGATACAGGTGTAGTGTTATTTTCCTACATTGGTGTAGTGAAGTTATGTTGACTTTTTCTGAGTTATCCTATTCCAACCAGTGCCGATGACACAAAAAAACTGGTCAGGAAGAGTGGGGCAAGTGGGGCAAGTTACTGGGGCAAGGAAAGCCTGATGTAGTCCCTTGTACTAGTAAATAGTCTTGTAATCTTGACTTTCAAAATCTAGTAATTTTTATCCATGGATGAAATGGAATTATGCAATGCTGATGGTAAAGGGAAAGATGAAGAAGTGAGAAAAATTGTCACCCTCATCACTGAAAGTCATATAAAAGGCGAAATAAAACCAAAGTTGAATTGAGACAACAGTTTAGTGGCTATATTCAAACACAGAGGAAGAAGAGTGCATTTCTCATAAAACTAGACAGCATCAAAGCAATAAGAGCATTGCAGAGAGAAAATGTTTGAGAGCTGGTTAGAATTTAATGGGAGAGAATAACAAGGGATTGCATGGAATTGTGATCATAAGATGGTAGGGTGTATGTGGTAGGGTAAGACTACAGGAAGAAAATGTCTGGCGTGAAATTTGGAAAGCAGATGTACAAGAATGACCACTGAGGGCTGTCTGTGTCTTTTCAACAGCTAATCTGGAGCATGATAGCCAATGACAATGAAGATGGGGAACTGAGTACATGAGAAAGTGCTGCCTAGTAGCTTGTTTTACTGTGTTAGAGTTGGCAGAAGCCCAGAGCTGGTAGTTCTCTAAGACACAATGAAATATGAAAAGTTCTGGCAGGCAGTGTAGATAAAACAAGACTGAGGACAACTGGGACTCCAGGCCTGATTTAATGAATCCAGAATGTAGAAGGAAGGAGTCAGACAACAGCAAGAAGAGAACCCACTTAATAAGGTACGCTGGGGAACAATATAATGTGTAGAAGTTGCTCCTGTGAGGGCAAGCAAATAGTTATCAAAACACCAATTATTAGGAAAGCTGTTTAAGGAAATCATAAACAAGAATGTGTTTTGAAACCCAGTGATCACTGGCAGCTAGATTCTTCTTACCTAATTTCACTCATCTGAGAATTGTCTGTCCTAAAACAGCTACCTTAGTGCACTCTCATGTCGGTGGCCACAACAGATACCTAAAAATACCTAGTAGAGAGTCAATCTATTTGAAAATTATTCCATTTTGACAGCTTGAGTTGTCCATTAGACATGCATATTCCTTGTCTATGCCTCTTTGTCTCTACAGGAAATCTCTAGGAAATGGACAACTAGCTTCTACCAGATACCTAACTGCTCTATGACTAAGTCAAACAACGTTAATCATTTCTCAAATTTCCTAAGACTCCAATTCATGATTCAAGTTCTTCTGTCAGTTGTGTTAGTGTTAGCACGTGTTGTTAAAGATATGAAAGAACACCTTTGATATGAAACAACAAGGTTTTAAAATCTGATAGTAAATAACAATACTAACAAGTTGTTACAACAAGCTCATCTGTTCTTGACAGAATCCCTTCTGAGAGGCATAGACAAAGCGCATAAGTTGAGGTAACAAAGTACTCTTCTATTATGAAACACAAACAGCTTAAAAAAAGGAAGAAATACAAAATTAGGAAATAAATAATCCCTTTTTCAAGAAAGGAGGCTACAAGTAGAGACCAAAGGATTTATACCAAATTTTTTGAATGGTTTTAGCAAGCAACAAGAAAGGATGGTGAACAATGATGAAGTTGAATCAGCAGAAGGAACAGGCAAACTTCTTAAGTTAGTACAGAATACCATGAACAACTTAAAGATCCTGTTTACAACATGCTGAGGGAGCATTATGACAGATAAAATACAGAGTAGATAGGTGCAAAGTGTTTCATATTAAAAGGAACCATTTTAGTGACTCACATGGTAACAATCAGGGAAGCAAAGGTGTATCATGGTGGATACATCTGCTTATTGAAAAACCTGCACAATGAGCAGGGAGAGTTACAAAAAAGCAGGATGTTAGGCTGTGTTGAGATAAAGACAGAAAATGATGCTGAAAATATTATAATGTTATTATCTAAAACAGTGAGGCGTCCACACTGTGATCATGGCACTGAGTTCTGATCACAAAATCTCAAAGAGATTAGTGTGGAAATTGAAATCGTTAGGAGATGGGCAGTAAAAATAATTAAAGGGAAAAAAAACTTGTTTATGAACAGAGATAAAAAGGACACAGACTACAACAGGAGTGCAAACAGCTGCCTGCTTTAGAAAGCCATTACAATTTCTAGGAGAACTCTTGGTGTGTGCATAGATGATGCTGCTTAGATTAGCAAAATATTGGAAAACAGTGAAAACACTGAAGCTTTAACTACTAAGTGTAATTTAAAGAGGAACAATCCCTACTGTGGGTAGTTTAAAGAGCATAAATTGGAAACATGTATTTATTCTTAAAAACTAGAGGAATAGGATTACAATGGAATTGCTTGTGTACGTTAAAAAGCAACAACAGAACACAGAAAAAGAAGCACTGCTTTGTACTACGTGTAAGTAACCTATGAACTCATTTCTAGGAGAAGACGTTGAGGATTTAGTCTGTCAAGTTTGAAAAAGTTGTATGAATAAATAACGCATGTAGTCTGTGTAAGTGAAGCTGACTAAAAACAGTATCTGAGGCATTTAAGTCTTCAGGCTTCAGGCAAAAAGCAAGCACTAGCACACATTACCAACTGAAACAGGGTACAGAGGTTCAATTATTGTGACTCAGCTAACAAGCCACAGCTTACTATCAAAGCTTGCAATCACTTCTCTTTCTCCTGCAGTACTGAGTTTCCAAGAAAGTGACAAGTTGAAAGTTAAACTGGGATCATGTGCAACTGGAACATTTATTTCCTCATTTATTTCTCTGTGATATTCTCAAAACTTTTCCCAAATTTGTCTTGTGCTTTTCTTTTTCGATACAAAACTTCTTTCATCAAGTTACAAGACAACAAATGCAGTGCAACACCATTTTCAAGAATATTTTTAATTCCTGCTGAGCCCTCTGTGTTTGAGCACTAAGTTCTTTTGAAAACAAGGTTTTAAACTTATGAATAAATATGCTATCATTAGCCAAACACTATAGTTTGGCAAGTTCTTTACCCAGGCAATAAGGTAAATTCAGGATCTTTTTATAGCTTCTATAATTCTGCTTACTTTTCAAATGATACAACAGGTTATATAGTACTAGCTCAATTGCTTTTGACTTTCCATCAGCTTTATTCATGTGAGGAAACTGGCTTTCATGCCTCTTCTCTGCTCCTACTGAAATCAATGGCAAAGTTTCCTCTGACTTCCTTCAGTAAAAGCAGAAGAGCCAGTAGAGGGAGCACAAATACATAGAAATAATTTTCTGTGGTACCTACAAAAATGATAGTGTGTACTATTTTTTCATATAGTATTTGCATTACTTTCCCCCTCACCAT